>WTSP01007571.1:30327-42952 GCA_025331215.1 Actenoides lindsayi
TGCTGGGCCCCCTGCTCTGGGTGCCCCTGCTGGGTGGAGCAGGGGGTGCCACCAGATCAGCTCCAGAGGGCCCTGCCCACCCCCACCCTTCTATGATCCTATGGTTAGTAAAGGATTTGAAAGGCTCTTCCTCTGGCTTGCCCCAGAGAGGCGAAGAAGTGGCAAAATAAAGTACGTCCCTTATCTTTCTTGCAAGGAGCCGAGTTCTTTTCCCACAGCGACTTATTTTTAGATCTACTTATTTAGCAGATAGCTGAGTGGAGGAACTGTTGTCTCCTGCCTCTTGGAACCTGGGTCTGCTCCTTTGATCCAGCTGTTGAAAGAATCTTGCTATTGAAATGAGAGGAAATAGTTTCTGGTCGCCGGGGGCGGGACGGTGCTGCTGGGTTGGTTTGGATGATGGAGGAGAGGAAAGTGGTCAGAGGAAAGTTAGAATCATAGGATCAGAGTGTGGTTTGGGTGGGCAGGGACCTTTCGAGGTCATCTGGTCCAACCCCCCTGCAGGGAGCAGGGCCATCTGCACCTAGAGCAGGGTGCTCAGAGCCCTGGCCAACTTCACCCAGTGTGTTTCCAAACATCTGACACCACAACCCAAAGACTGAGAATAGGGCCCAGAGCAGGACTGAAAAGGAACCCTGAGGATCTGAACCCATATGAAGTTGCACTGCTTGAATTTATAGCTGTTTTCTCATCTTGGTAGCATCAGGGGTTAAGGGAGCTCTGTGCAGCCCCTCTGCATGTTCTCTAACTACAACACAGATGAGACATATTATGCTTAACCCTTTTCCAAGAATCTGAAGTGGTTAAAAATAAATGCAAACCTGTGGCTAGGCAGGAATCACCCGAAGCACAGCACCCAAACAATCCCTCACCTTCCCTACGCAGCAGCAAACACTTCCATCTAGTGGCCACCACATGCCAGGGCCACCAGAGAAAGCTCATTTATGTCAGCAAAGCTCAGACTCAACAATGATCCACTAGAGAATTAAATTTAGAGAATAAAATGAAGATGTTTGGGGTTTGTTTGGTTTGGTTTTTTGCTATTCGCTGAAGGATACAGCAGTTAAATTGCTTTTGTGGAACCTATGCACTTCCTACAGAGGCAGACTGTGTTATAACAAAGCCAACAGTTGCTATTTATCAGGTCTAGTTGTCACTGTGTCTTCCTTGACAAGCCATAAGCAATGACATGTGCCAGCATTCCCAACCTGTCGCCTGGAAAGGTGGGAACACGGCGAAGTTTTTTCAGTTCTCATTGACTTTGGCATCTATCTACCTTGCATACACTTCGTAGATCCCTAACAAAGTTTCACTTAGCATTTTGACCTGTACTTACATACTGGGGGACACCAAGAAAAAAAAAAAATTAAAAAAAAATCATGGGTACTTGATTTTCAAGCCCCTCACTTCCACTATCCTTCCTTTTAAATTTAAAGCTAACTTAATTTCTTTTTCAAGCACGTCAGACCCTTAGCTTTGCTCCCCTCCTACCTGGAGGTTATTTGTCCAGCTGCATTCAGCAATAAATACTACCTCAATTTCCAGCACAATGACTGAAGAGTGGTCAGTGCTACTAACCTGAAAATGTTGCATCAATTACCAATGTCAAATGTTACACCTAATAATTAGGAGGACACAAATTTGGAGTTGTTCATCCCAAAATGTTTTTCCAGCGGCTCTCGGGAGCAGGCTGGGAGCATTCTGTGTCTGTGGGAAAGCTCCTGTAAGTGCTAACAGGATTTAGCTCCTATTTCCACTGAAAAACTGGAAAGCAACTTTACCATCATCCATTGAGGTAGGACTTGGATAAACATGGTGGGTAGCCTTGGATTTCTCTTCAGTTACTGTTCCCTGCAGGAAAAACAGAAGGAGAAACCGCATGAGAAAAAACTTACAACACATTGCCCCAAACTTCTCAGCCACTTCTTACCCCCACCTCCTACAACCTAGAAACATTCAAGGCCAACTTCAATGCAGCTGCGAACACCACCTCTACGAAGTGCCAGGAAAAGGCATTTAAGAGTGCTGCCAAAATCTCACTCGTATCCTGCTTTCAGGTTCCTAGATTATCTTCTCAGGAGGATCCTCCACATTTATAAAGAAAATCAGAAAGCGTGTGACTACCAGAAAGAGTTACAGCAGCATCTTCAGTGGGGACAACAAACACCTTACTGACACCTCTTTTTATAAGCCCAGAGATGTCCTGGGGCAAGAGACATACAACTCCTGCAGCCAGGACTCGGAAACGCCAGAGAGAAGGGAGCTACAGGTATGAGGAACGGGGTAGAGGGAAGAGGACAGCAACAGGTTGATAAAAAAGAATACTAATAATCAAGACAGCGAGCAAGTGCAGGTAGTAACATAAATACAGAGTGGCAATTCAGAGGCGGGGCAAAGCAAGACAGCCTAAAAAGCAGACTTAGGGGCGACTGCTGCTTTCAGTTCCTCACATTCCTTCCAATACAAAGCTGGCTGCTTTTCAGAGTCCCTTCAATCCCCCACGGATACAGCACTGCTCCCAGCTCACTACAGAATTCCTTTATGAAAGGCAAATTGACTCATTAACTCCCACTTAAGCAACAGCTAGCATCCCGAATCAGCTGAATAATTAAGAGTACCTCGTGAAAAATTACACAACTAAAGCTGGAACGATGGTTCATAATCACAAAACCACAACCAATCTGGAAAAGAAAGTTTCCTTTGGCTACGGCCGTGAACCACCGCGACACAAAAGGCTCCCAGAGCATCCAGAGTCCACGTGCCAGGATATTTCTCCCCAGACAAGTGAAGCTGTTTCTGTTTTTATGAGATGAAGCTATTAATCTCGTTGGGCTCCTCGTTTAGCGTATTAAGCTACCCGGGAAGACGCTGAGTCTCTCGGCAGTATGCTGACAAGAGCTAACAAGTGAGGGAGGGCTGTCTCTTGTGCTCTCTCCAGCACGAGCAAGAAAAGAGGGAGATACTGAGAAGCTAGCAATCACTTCGAGATTAAAGCTTCTTCATGCTGCCCCCAGGTATCTAGAACAGCTGTGTTACACACGAACTCCTCCGGTCTCAGGTTTGGGCAGTGAGCTCCTGCCTTGCCTCGGCAGGTATTCACCCTGACATCAGGCAGAGCCTGCAGCCAGCTCGCCCAGGCACCGCAGCCGCTTTTCACCTCCACAGCCCCTTCAGCCTGACTTGCAGGACTGGGTTACGATTCAGTCCCCACCCGAGGATAACTGCTAATGGCATTTTGCAACTGCTGAACTTCTCGCCTTGGGTGACTGAGCGCTGCTGCCTCGCGCGGTCAGGCACCAGCTAGTAAGTCCAGGGCAGGCAAATACATTTGAACTGGCAAACCCCCACATTTGTTTTAAGATACGCTCTTTAAGTTACCTGGTGACGTTTGACAATGTCCTTCAATTTATTAGCCAGCTTGAGTTCTATATCTGGAATGAGGTAGATGGTCGGTCTGCTCAGACAGTTGTTCTAGTGGAGAGAACGGGAAGTTAAATAAGGAATTAGGAGGCTACCTGTGACATAAACCAAAAAAATCTTATCATGATCACCAATGCTTGAAAAAATCCCACGAGGAACAGGCATCAGTGTGCTACGGCACACTATGGCCAGCTCCAGAAAGCCCTACAGCAGCAGAATGTCCTCTGCACACCTCCTCAGCAAAGCCCTGGCCTGGGTTTCTCTCTGGTCTCTGTCAGAGCGATGGAGGGAACGTGCCCCAGCGCAGCTGATCTGACGTTCCTGCTTTGACAGCAACAGCTCTAATGGAAACCACGTCTTTGATTCCCAAGAGCTTCTGACAGGCTCTGGAAGACTCTGCCTGAAAGGGAACTGAAGTCCCCTGTGTGTCAGCTCCCAAATCTGAACGTGCCTTGGTGCACTGCCAGGCAGAATCTGCCATTTCTGTGGTATCTGCAGGAATACATGCGTTTGAGTTTGGATATTCACAGGTACTCTTATGGATTAAAGCCACCATACAATAGCTTTTATTAATAGAGTACTGTTTCTTTTTGCTGTCCTTCCTCCTATGTCCATTTTTAGCAAGTACCTGCAAGTTCCCTCTTGACTGTGTTATACACTGAGCTTGGGTGTAGAGATTGAAAAAAATATTCTGTTATTCATGCACAGCAGTTAAAAAAAAGTCACTTCAAATGAGACTCCACACAGCTGTTACCTGCTATCTTCTGGTACTAACTAGCTGGATACAGCAAGGGGGAGAGTCTAAAATGGACCCTAGCCTGAAAAAAGTCAAGCTTACATGAAGCTGCAAGCCTCAGGACAGTCAGTAATGGAATGAGCATGTACAGAAGTAGTTACTCAATCCTAAGGGTGCCTCTTTGACAGGAAGATGGAGACACTCAGGATGTTTTCTCCTACCTCCCAGACAGGTTTTTCTCAGTCTCTGCATATCCACGGCATATCAGTGAAAACACTCAGGAGTTTTCAAGTGGTAACGTGGAATTGTGACTAAAAGGGGCAGGCAGGGGAGGGAGGATTATTGTATTTCTACACAAGTCCAGGATGGAACTCTTCAGAGGGTGCCCAAACTCTAGGGACTCCCTTGGCCCAAGCACGTGAAGACACACAGGAGTTCCTTGCCTGCACTAGTGTTTTCTCGATGTTCATGAACATCTCCACGTTCCGATCCATTCGGGATGGATTCTGCAGGTCAAACCTCCGCCTGTCAAGGGAAATTATTCAGAAATATTAAACTCCACTCTCCTCCACCCAGCAGCCAAGAATCTTGCACGTTCCACATAAAACCCAGCGTATCGTGGTAGCTACATCAGAACACTTCCAGCACAACCACAAATATTCTTGCTTCGCTTGGCAGCGGTCACAAGCAAGACGAATCACGATGAACCAAGTCAACAAAACGCAACTGATTTGTGACATGTTCAGTAAAAACAAAGGCTGACATTGTCCAAGGACACCCTGTAGCTGGGCTGTGCACTCCACTGCAGTCCCACAGCACAGTTCAACAGCAGCACCACCAAATGCTCATGATGGATTTCGACAACTAGGTGAGAAAATTCAAACACGAGCTCTTGCATTTCTCTTCTAGTTGCACCAGCCCCAGATTCTAATCCAGGAAAAAAAACCCCAAAGCAGCAATTTGCCTGCCTGAGGTTTTCAAAACTACTCTTTAAGAACAGACCACCCCACACCCAGCATCTAGGTAGCTAATAATCCATGTAAGCATTTGATGATCGTCTTTATTGGACGCTGGTACTTCAAGGTTGGCTACTTTGGTGACAAATTCATCCAGATTCTTGAAGTCACGACACAGTTGTGTCTACCAGAAAGGAGGGGGGGAGAACTCAAAACCTGAGACTTTCTACCAGGAAGAACCACAAGAAGCTCCCCGAGGGCATTCTGCTGGACCCACCCAAACCATACCCACATTCAGAAGCCGCGGATCAATCGGCTCAAACGGTGAATTTGAATGGCAAACCCCAAGACCCCGAGAGGTGGGACAGTGGCAGCACTTAGGCCAAGCTCAGCACCCACCAGTGTCCTCACCAGCACGAGCACGCAGGCTCATCACCACCCACTGGGGTAACTGGTGCTGTAGGAGCCTCCCAAGCAGTACTGGGGCCTGACCCTTAATAATTCAGCCATTTCCAAAGCACGAGAATCCATTTAAGTAACGGGTTGTTGACTCTCAGATGTAAAACACTGTCTGGTGCACTTGTGCCTTTCTAAGTTTTGGAAAAAGCTGTTGCTGGAGACTGAAAAAGCTCTGAACTGGAGTGCTGAGCTGGTGTTGAGGGGTGGTGATACCAGCAGAAGGGCTTTCAACGCGTAAAATCCCAAGCGCCCTGTAACTTGGCAGGGTGAGGAGGCCAGGCACAGACCTACCCTGCAGCGACTGCCACGCTTCCAGTTAACACTGAAGACACAGCTCATTCCTGGGCCCATGTCTAATGACAGTTTCTTTTAAACACAACTTGTTTCCAGTAACGCATCAACTCCATTTTTACAAGTTTATAACCACACAGTGAACGTAAACCAACGCGAGACCGACATTTTTCAGTCACAAACCCCATTCCCACGCAGCGATGGCATCACATCAGTCTTACACCACTACATTAAACACAGATGCTCGGGCTGAGACCACCCTGGGCTCCTTCACTTGAGGCTCTCCAGGATTTTGAGGAGGAAGTTGCCCAAGTAGGTGGTGCCACATAAATACGCCGTGTAAAGTGTTGGGCAGCACTAGAGATCCTCTCTTTTAGTGAGTGATGGCTTCTCTCCTAAAGCAGTATCGTGGGCTCTTCCCTCCAGGCAGCAAACAAGTTAAAGATAATACCCTGGCATGTTTATTAGGATGGTCTTTCAACTTAAAAAGAAATTTATGACCTCTTCCAATAGCACCGTGTCTGCTGAAAGGTTTACACTGACTTCTGGAAATAGGGCCAGTCAGTAAGAAGTCTGTTAGTTCATGGCAAAACAATTTATGAAAGTAATTTACACCTATAACACACATTTAAGAGCCAAAATCAGGCCACTTCTCCCGTATTTGGCCACTGCCAGCTCCATAGTCTGTATTCAAACACAGGCTTCTCAATCGTAACCGTGTCAAGGAAGCGAAGATTAATGCCAAATAAACACAAACCAACCTAGACACCTAATAAAGCCTTCAGTACCTACAAAACAGACAGTCAGGGCATTGAAGTTGGACTAAACTTTTCCCATTTGCTTGCCTAAAATCTGCATTATTTATTCGTTTCTGTTCCCAAACTCCTGCCTGCTTTTGAAACCCAGACTTTAAAGAGAAGCACGTCAACATATGAAGGAACAGCACTTCTTTTTGTTGCCCGTTTAGCTGACACAACAGCCCTAATTCTCCCTGTCCTCAGTTTAACTGCTACCCTCTGACAGGCCTTAGCGAGCGACCGCTTGACTTGCAGTGATAGCCAAGGTATGTCCAGCTGCACTGGGTAAGTGCATTTGTCAGACATACCTATTGTGACGAGGAAAGGTACTTCTCCTATAAGACAGATCATTCACAAACAGGTTAAGCAAGAGCAACAATGCATACCGGTAAAAAAACAAAGCAAATAAATCATATTTCAGGCAAAACACCACGTATTATTTGGTTCAGTAGGTGAAGGATACATTCCAAGCTCTAAGTCTGATCCTCAGAAGTTAAATCCCAAGTATTACTTCCCTCTACATCCCACATGCACAAACACAAGGCACTACCCACACTAGTTTTGAGGCATCAGCAAGAGAGTGAGAAGAGAGGAGGCAACCACGTACCACAGTTTTGCTGACAAGTTTTAACGACCGAAAGCTACATAGGTTTGGGAAAAAAATTGGCATGTTTAAATATTCCTGAAGTAGGAACTATTTAATTCTTTTATCTTAAGGTGAAGAGGCAGCAAGACACCCCTGAAAGGCAGGTCACACAACACCACAAGCACAAATTGTGTCCTGGGCGTGGGCAACGCTGGAGTAGGGAAAACCCTGACAGCAGCTTATTCATGCCAGCTTTCCACTACGTCCCCCTCAGACATCCATTTGGCTGATGCGAGTATAAACTACTCCTAAAACCAACCAACTCTACTAAACCAACTTCATTTCTGCCTTTTAATTTGCTCCCGTGGGTACCACAAGGCCAGGAATGCTGCTCCGGGTCTGCAGAACATCAGCTCAGAAACTACTGACATTCATGGGCAAGAACAATCTGCACTTACTTTTATCTATCAAGTTTTCATCCACAGACTTTTTCCAACATTCTCATCCTACTGCTGTCTTGGAAAGAGGATTTTTAACTTTAAAAGCCACAGGTCAAAACACTACCAGGATGTCAGACGAGTAGTTTTAATACCAGTGGTGGTAGCTACGTGGGCAGTGTTTTAACTCCTTGCCCTCCCCATCTGCAGAGGTTGATGAGCAGCAAACTGAGCATTTATTAGTATTTCTGCAACATTTCACGTTCTCCCAATTACAAGTAAAGCCAAGACTCACTACAGGAACAAAGGTTTACACCTCCTAGATGGGAAACAGTGATTCTAAGACACTGGTTAATTTGCTCGGACATATGGCAACCAAAAAGCCTCAAGCTTGTCATTAACTCCCAACCTACAGGCTCAAGACCTTAAACTTGGACAGCTTATCTTTAAATTTAGAAGTGGGGGGTGTGTGTGTCTTAAAAAAGCTATCATCAGCAAAACAGGGAAAACACAATAATCGTATTTCCTCTTCCCATCTCCAACTCCCTTGCCTACCCAACTCTCCAGAAAGGATTAAACTTTAAGTAGTTTGCACTGGCAATTCATGTGCTCGACTTCATGCAAAAGGTGTATAAATCAAAAATAAAAACTTACCAGCCCTGTTCATTCTTATATTTGTAAGCAGCACCAAGAATGTGACATAATGTACCTCCAGCTTTGAAATCCATGAAGCACTTTGCCTAGAAGCCAAGAGAAAAGTGAAAACGCAGTGACATTGCCTTTCATGCAACCCTTTTACAGCAATACAGACTCCTGAGCTGAGTTTTAAACACTAACTTATCAAACGCATAGCTTAATTTTCAGATGAATCACTTCCAGGAGTTTTACGTTCTCCTTTTAGAATCTTTTGAGAAGATTAAGTGCGTTTGGTTTAAGTGGAGTTCTTCATGTTTGCAAGCAGAACCTGATATATCTGAAAGCTCCAAGGCCTTCCTTACGTGAGCAGCTTGCAAAAAATCCCTTGTATAGCTGTAAAACAGAAATCCAAAGCACTCTTTGAACATTCATTTCACAGTAAATTAAACCTGAAATTGTAGCTGTCAGTTAAGAAGCTCTTCATCTGTATTAAGCAAACCAAAACAAATCGTTAGAAATGAGCATCTACAACCCAGGCTCCACATTCACCACGGCTCCTCAAGCTCTCCGGCCACGTCCCTCCTCCCACCACGACAAAAAAAAAGTGTTTGCCAAGACCTGAAAAGGTCCCTGGTGCAGGTCTGCCCTAAAATACTACAATCACCTCGCTTCTTCACTGTCCCTTTTAGCAAAGTCCAGCTGAGTTTCATATTCATAAACAAGTACTGAACTGCAGTTCAGACAGGAGGAGATGGAAAGGCTTTAGAGAATGGACTTGGTGGGACTCGGTAAAGAGTTAATTAAATAGTTGGACTGTTTCCTACACAGAAAAGGACTTTTTTTTTCCTGATAAATTTTACTTTGTTATCTTTGCTGTTTCACTAATATCTCTGGTCAGGATGTTCGTAAGCAGTCGGGAAAAGCAAGCTACTGTCAAAATCATCTTCGAAGCTGAAGACAACTGGATAGCTCAGCTGGAGCCAGAGAAAGGGAACACCAGGATCTATTTTGAAATGATTCATGGAGTACTGACACACTATTGTCCAAGCCTCTTGATACAGGGTTTGAAACAGGGAGCAGAAAAATACGCAATAGAATTGATGAACTAAGGCCAGGATGGGGCTCTGAGCGACCTGCTCTAGTGGGAGGTGACTCTGCCCAGGGCAGAGGGGTTGGACTGAGATGATCTTTAAGGTCCCTTCCAACTCAAACCACTCTGTGACTCTCTGATTTTCCTTCAAGCCCACGATATCACACCTCGGGAGTATCTGCTCACACAAAAAGCACAGCAAATTCCAGACAGCCTTAGCATCACCAACAAGCATTTTAAGCTCGTTCTGCAGCCAGGCAGCTAAAATGGTAGCAGGGGATCTAAAGGAAACATTGCCTTCCTTGGCTGTAAAGGAAAGCAAAGCAGTTCTGGGACATATCAAATACACCAGTGTCCAAGAGAAACATGAAAAAGATCCTCCACAAGCATCCAACAAGAACAGAACTGCTCCTGCTCCACCATCTGTTCAGAGCCCGACTGCAGAGAAAGCAGCAAAGAGAGCTCAAAGCTGCTGCCCGGGCACTGCCTGCTTTACGAGCTGCGTGCGTTTCAGTGCTGTTCTGAGCCAGCTCCAGCCCTCCAGGGACGGAGCACTCTCTGATCAGAGCCTTCCCCTGCAACAACACAACGTTTTAGCACGCTGAACGATTTCACTGCCGTACAGCGCTGCTTTACCAACACTGCCTGCTCTGAAACGACACCTCCACACTACACCGCTGGTCACTAGTGCTGTGAAGAGGTCCTCAACAAGCTGCTGTTACTTATCTTCAGCCCTCCTACGTCTGGGTGGCCATCCAGAAGTGACCTGTCCCTTCCATCACCGAGCGGAATCTCGCCCCACGCGCCTCTGGGGACACCAGCGATCCCCCCATCGCACCCAACAGCCCCTGCTTCCACTCACCCAGCTGCCCCTCAGCAGCCCACCTGAGATCTTTCGAAGACAGGGCCAGAGCTGTCTGTGTTCCTGGGACGACCCCGCTGCCCAGCACGGGGCTCGGCGACCCGGGAGGCCCTGGCAGCACGAGCAACCGCAGGGACTCCGGCAAGTTAGGGTTTTACTACCACACATGATACTCAAACCAGGAAAACCAGTACACAAATCTCCTTCGCAGACACAAGTCACCTTTTTGTCAGCAGACTCCAGCAGGACCCTCTCAGTAAACTGTGGCTGGTGCTAGCAACATGAAAGGAAATTGCTTTAACAATTAGACAAACCCTGGCGTGCAGAAGAGGCACAGATGTCAATAAGCCAGATTCCCTTCAGCGCTTGTACCCCAAATCCATCATAAGAAGGCAAGTAAGATCAACTGGCCTTATAATTTGCCACCTGAAGAGATAATGCCATGACACGGTGTTTATTTGAAGCACGCAAAACTGCCTTTAAGAGAATTTATCAGCTGCTTCTTTGAGCACCAGCAAGGTCAGACAGCAGGCATCTAAGTGCAGTGATGAGAAGACGTGCACCAAAGTCAAGCTGCCAGAGTCCTTCAGTTACCCCAGATCTACCCACAGCCCCTGCACTGCACAGCATTCTTGCCAGGAACAGCAGCTGAGGCACAGAATTACCAACCCTCTCTCAAACATCAGGTCTCTTTCATCCACTCAAAGCAGGGAGGGAAAGAGCTGCCCTTGCTTCCAGCAGATGATGTCTGCAGGGATGCAGGTGCAGCCCGAGGCAGAGAGCTCTCCCTGGCAGGCTGACGGAAGAGACCGGCTTCCCTTTGTCACCGGCTGCCCCAGCGCTGCCCAGCGCACGCTTCGGAGCGGGAGGGTGAGCTACACGGGCTGGCACTTGGAAAACAAACACAGAGGCTCTAACATGAGCTGGAAGAACAACCTCAGCTGGACATGTCCTCAGCAGCAAGCGGTCCTGGTGAGCCACGTCCCTCTGCTCTGCTCCCCCTGCAGTTCTCAATCCCAGCCAATTCTACTGCAATCTCAGGCAAACTGCACCGGTAAGCGAAACGCTTTTCGCCTCGTTCAGACTCTACTCAGTGGAACCCTGCAAGGGCTTTCCAGTGTCATGGAATGGTAGGGCTTGGAAGGGACCTCTGAAGATCATCGAGTCCAATCCCCCTGCCAGAGCAGGACAGAACTAGAGCAGATCACACAGAAATGCATCCAGACAGGTCCTGAAAGTCTCCAGAGAAGGAGAGTCCACAGCCTCTCTGGGGAGTCTGTTCCAGTGCTCTACAACTCTCACAGTAAAGAAGTTCTTCCTCGTGTTGAGGTGGAACTTGCTGTGCTCCAGCTTGAATCCATAGCCCCTTGTCAATGTATTTCTGGAGCTCAGCCATGTCACTTAGGACATCCCTCCACCCGAGCTGTCTTCCCAAGTCATTCACAGCCCTGTGGAACCAAGGCGTTCTGCGTGTCCTCAGAGTGCTACAGTAGAACAACTCTGGAGCTTGAGCCAGTGCCTTGAATTTGTCTGAAAAACCCCAAAAAAATGTTGCTAACCTCATTTTAAGAGCATATATTGCACTTCCTCACAAAAGGAAGAAACACTGACAAGTTGTCTTCTGTCAGGAGTAACTGTGAACAGAGAGATCCAACTGCTGTAAAGTTCAGCTGAGCAAATGTGATCAGATCAGACCTTCGAAACAGCAGGAATAAACACAGCAACGACATGCTCAGAATGCCACCGAAATCTTTATTGCCCAGTTTTGAGATAAGGCAAATTGAGTTAAGACTCGAGAGCACTCCAACGATCCGTTAGCCTGCTGACCGCGGGCAGAGGTCTACGGTCCGCGCTGCCGCAGCCAAATAACGCACCGCAAGGGCCCGGCTCTGTCCCGGACGTTTGGCACTGCCACGGAGGTGCCAGGTGCTCAGAATGGAGACGATGGGGAGGTACACCTCAGGGGGTACACCTCAGGGGGGTACACCTCAGGGGCACCTCAGGGGGCTGCTTTGTGCTCTGCTGCGCAGCGGGGGATTCACCCGGTACGCCGGTTTGACATCCCCTCCCCTGCAGAAAACACGCGTGAATTCACGCTCCCCGCTAAAGAGGTGATGTCAGCAAAACATCTGGGGAAAAACACCACCAAAAAATAATAAAATATACTGATTTTTAAGTGGTGGATCAAAGAACAGAGGAGTGCTTTTGCTAGTTTCCAGTTTATGAAGTTGTAGTCAGTCATAAATATCTCCAGCCTAGCATGCATACCCAAACAGAACCCTGGATTTATTCCTGACAGTCACCGTGGCCCCCGGGATCTACCCTAACCTGGCCAGCTGGGTGCTTCAGACCCCT
>WTSP01007572.1:7495-105328 GCA_025331215.1 Actenoides lindsayi
TCGCCCTGACGCGGATCTGTGCGCAGTGAGAGGGAGAGAGCAGAGCGCGGGGGGGGGGGGGAGAGAAGGAGGGGGGGGGGGGGGGGGGGGGGGGGGGGGGAGAAAAAGCAAAAGCTGTGTTACTAGCTGTTGACACACAAAGTTCCATGTTAGAAACCAAGGCTGGTACGTTTTTTCATTTACTTCCAAGTAAGTTGTTAGAGGACTCACCTAATTACTCCTACTAGAATGAAGAAGTCTTAGGCAAAAGATACAGTATATGTAGGTACAACTATCAGAATACTTTGGTGAATAAAAATAACAGAAGCAATCATTTAAAGTTCTTAAACCACATTTTCAGGACACTTTGGTATTCACATTGCTGTAATATGCCACCAGATTCCCACTTCAGTACCATGAAATACAAAGTAAGTAGTTTTTAGAGGCATTGACCTTTTCTTTCTTATGTTCCGCATTCTGTAAAGTTAATTACTCAAAATTTTACACAAAGGCTTGACTAAATGAGCTTACTTGTTCACTATAATGTCTAACAACTCTCTTCATCAGTTGATCTCTCTTGTAGAACTGATATTTAATTTCAAAAAAAGCAAGTCTGAAAGACAAGTAAACACACATTAGTTGGACCCTTCCATCTCCTAAATATCTCTGGGGTTTTTTTCATACAATCCTGAAGCCCTTTTCTCCTAAAAAGGAGCTCAAATCCCACCTTCCCTCCATTCCTCCCTTTCCCCAAAGGCTGCATACATTTATACTAGAGTCAGTCAGCAAAGTTTACCATGGACCCAATTATTGCATGTGTAGTAGCTTCATTAAAAATACTGAAATAAAAAATCTTTATTAACTTACTTGAAAATAAGATCATCCACATCTGTTAGAGTAGCTCCAATACTTTTCAACAGCAAATTCAGAGAATGAATGGCTATCATTTCTTCCTCCTTATTTGATGCTTCTCCACCAGCAGCCAGAGACAGACTCAAATGCAACTGTCAAGACAGAATGAGTAAAACAACAAGAGACAAACCAAACAGGGTGGATGGTACACACGTAAATAAACCAGTGGTGAAACAGTGGTTAAGTGTATTTTTACTCACTTCAAGAAAACATACCATTTCAACAAAGATGCCTGAACTCACAATGGTACTACTTTGATAACATATGTATTTATTCATATTTCCATATAGAAAAGTGTCAAATTGCCCTAGAAGTTTAACTTTTGTTATGTTTACAACTGTAAACTTCTGTGTAAGCAATGAGAGAAATTATATGTGAAATAGGTGGAGCTTAATTCCCAGTACAAGTTAAATCTTAAATTTTCATTTAATCAACTAGGTTGTGTTTAACTAGTCACTCCTTTCTGGAACTGTCTGGAACACTGTAAAATGGGATTGTTTAGTACTTACTTTGGGAGAAATTCACACACTTTTCCTAATGGTGGAGAGGGCAACAGAAAATTATTTTACTTTTCCCTCGTTCATCATCAAATGACTATTGCTCCCTTCTACTTGCTTAAAAGAGTGCATCGCAGTTAACCTGTATGATTTAACTTCTTCAATATTCCCCATTTTCATTATTTCCAAAAGGCCACACAGCCATTTTCATAATCTCCCACTATCCTGTGGTTTAGAATATTGAGATGAGTCAGGGGAAAAGAAAAAAAAAAAAAAAAAGAGCAAAAGAAGCCCCTTCATATACTTCAAATCAGCACATGTAGGCATTTCAAAGAAGAGATGCCAAATAAAATGATAACCTTTTCTTCAAGAACTTTAACCAGACTAGCTAGAGGATAACGTTGAAAATATCACAGTAGTCGTCTTGTTGCTCTATTGTTTTCCCCAGCTTCACATTCTTATAAGTTTATAAGGACAAACAGATCGGAAAAAAATAAAATAAAATTCCAAGAACTGAAGGGTACTCTAACATAACTAGTGAAGTAAGAAAGAAGTTGGAAAACAAGTGTTAGAATATAATCATCTGTATCAAGGTTTATGTCTGCCTTTTATATATTCAGAAAAAAGTAGGGTTTCCCCCCCCCCCTCTAAATTCTTATTCAATCCAATAGCCTTAGGGAAGCATTCTGTTGACTCAGAATAATGTACAATTACTGATGGTCTGTTTTCTCTGGCTCTAAAAAAACCTACCCAGTTCAAGAGAGACATGAAGACAAGCCCATGAAAGTGTATTCAGGCCAGCATTTCGTCTAGCTTTCCTCATTATTATACCCATTAGCAATGGTTATTCCCACTTAGCAATGGTTAAGGGTCTGTTTGTACTCACAAGCAACTATGAAAGTTTTCCAACAAATTACTGAGTTTTAGAGAACATAAAATCCTCATTAGGAAGACAGCATACAGACCTCAATTAGCCAGAAGGTTGATCTGAGAATGTATTGACCATAAGGAATTCAGAGAATCATAGAATCGTTGAGGTTGGACAAGACCTTTAAGATCATCAAGTCCAACTGTTAGAGTAGCCCTTTGTTCTGAAGTGCTTTATTAACCAGAAGTATCTCTATTGCATACCTTAATTGGAGAAATATGAAAGTGCTCAAAGAAGCTAAGCACTGACACGTCTGTTAGGGAAGACTCCATTAGCTCAGTGTTAAGTGCGTCCACATCGTGTTGAATTAATTTAGACTGGGTTTATTTAAAAGGAGGAAAAAAAATAATTTCTCATCAACATATGTATAATACAATTATTAATACAATATATGTAAATACGTGTAAAATATATATACACATGTAAATAGAAAGCAGAAATAATCATCACAGTTAAATGTAATAAACCAGTCAACTAATCAGTTAAATAGCCAACACCACCAGAACTGGAAATAGACTACTTTCTTTCCTACACTAGATTGTAACATTATAGATGTCTTTAATTCAGAGTGGAAAAAAAATAAGCAACCAAACAACAACAAAACAAAAACAAACAAACCCCAAAGAAACAATAAAAACCCCAACCCACACCAAAAAAAAACCACCCAATACAGTGGTTTCTGGGTAACTTCTCCCTTTTAAACTATATCATCTGATATCCCCTTAAAATCCTCAATCACTGAAGGTATCAATTCTAACTCAGAAATATCATTAAACTAGCTAACTTCCTGAGGTTCTCAGGATTTTTGTATTTCCTTACAAAATTAGAATTTTTCTACAGTGCATATGAAGATATAATTTCTAAGACACTTGTAAGAATGACTCCTACACACATTAGAACCAAATGTGATCTTTCTGAATTCTATCAGCCTGTATAAAACCGAATCTGAAGCCACAAAAATCTGTTCCTGCTGCTCTCTACAGATGAAAGACACTACTCACAGTCAACTAGAAGTTCACTCTCTAATCCCTAGCCTTTTTTCATCTACCACCTTTAACACCTTGTAGCCACAGCTGAAACAACCGTGTCATCAATTAATGAAACATTAGAAGAGCAAAAGAACAGTTACACATACCAAAGTACCAGTTACTCAAGCCTGTCAATTAATAAGGCTCACTGCCAATGTTAAAGGGAAATATCAATGCTTCACTGAAAATTATCTTAACATGCTTTGTTATTCACTGTTGTCAAATAAAATATTCACTCATTTAAATGAAAATATTCAGAAAAGTGCTGTTGTTAAAGGCCCTGTTCTGGCAAAAATTAGTTTCTCTCATATATTACCCTTTGTCTTTCAGCTTCTGGGTCTGTAGATGGAGTAAAAAGCTCACTAAGGGCTCTTAAAAACCCTTGATCAATTTTCAGTGCCATTTCCTGGATAAGAACCATGAAGTATCTACAATGGAAAAAACAAACAGTGTATACTTGGAGAAGTTTAACCTAAGTATCACACGCTTACCCCACATAAGTGAAATTTTCTTATGCAACACTGCATATAAAGACCTATAATGTACAATATGAACTATTTACAGTTAGAATGGCTAACCAGCCTCACAAAGCTGTACATTACTGTAACTATTCATGTCTTAACACTTTCAAAATTTACCTAAAAATATTGATCATCACCAAGTATTTCTTATATTCAGTCATATGTTACGATTCCTTGCGCAAACAACCTATTTCTTGCTCTTATCCAGCTGCCTCTCTCAAAAAGTCATATTACCAAGTATTTCATTAAAATTCACCACCCTCAAATATTTTCTCCACACTACTTGAGAACAGATACTAGCATTAAAACCATCAGCATATCATTTGTGTCACATTTTTTATATAAAAAAGCTCAAGACACAGCCATATGAACTAAAGAACATACATTTCACAATAGACCAGTACTGGGCTACATTAGTGACCGTACGAGCTGTTTGTTGTTAGAGCTTCAAATAGACCCAGGACTGTACAGCAAACAGGCAGACATGCAACTCTAACAGTGAAGTACAAGAAGGAAATAATTCTGATCACTAAAATATCTGCTTTACAGTCCCTTCATGTGGTTAGTCCTTACTTTCTAGAAATATGTTGCTTTTTGTATGATTTTTCTTAAAAAAAAAACTCAATCAAGTTTAAAAACTCAATCCAAAGTCCAGAGTTATTTGGATAGGAGAACATGAACTTTAAAACAAGGTTCACTTCTAAAATGTGTTCAATCTCTAAAATAGTATTACACAACACTGTTAAACTCACTTGAATTGCAGTACTTTGCTGTATTCGTTGAATCTAGTGATGACGCTGAGGTCAATAAAAGGTTTTGGTTCTAAAGAGGAAAAAAAAAGTTCCATGTAAACAATAAATTGCCAAGTTACTACTGTCACGGATTAATCAATCTGGTATTACTAAAGGTTTCCTCTTACCTGAATCCAAAGCAATCGACTTGGGAGGGGCTACAGGATGAAATACAACAGGAAACATCGATCCTGGTAATTGATTATCAACCTAAAAAATTATTGCATCATTACTGGAATATTGTCATGACATAATAATCAAAGACCATTTCTACTTCAGAAGGCTTGAGAAACTTGTTTATAGATTGTGTTTAAGAATATTATTCCTATTTTGGGAGAAGGAGAAGAGAGGAAGAGGATTACTCTGATACTATTTTGGAATGTTACATATTTCATTATAGAAGCCCAGATGGTTGCACAGGTTCACACTCATAAAAATGCATTCAGAGTGTCTGCAGCTGATGGCATATATTGATCGTAATAGTAAAAACTCCCTTCAGGCAAAAAGAAAAACAAAATACAAGAGATAAAAAGGAAGAGGAAAATTTTCCCCTCTAGCTGGTCAAGAAAAGCATCAGGGTCCTCAAAGAGTGCCCTCTCCCAGGGAATTCTGAAATGCAGCAAATAGAGATGATGATGACAACTTCCCACCACCATTTTACTCTCGTACTGAACTTTACTCACTAGTATCTGCTCAAGCCCTCTATGCTTTAAATTAGCAACACTATCAATACTGACTCAAGTATACCAACTGGGTGCAATTGTTGCCTAGTAATTCACCGTTAAGCTTACTTGCAGATACATTATTACATACTATTTTTGAGTATTAAACATGTATTACCTACTTCCCATTAGACAGTTTCCATCAAAGATCTCTAAACCACTAGGTACAGTCTCTAGAATAATATGTTCCATTACTATATGCAACCTAAGGTAATGACATTTTGAAATAGGTTGAGGTTTTTGTTTATTTTAAAACACCAAAACATCTCTCTTACGGTGTCCATCATCATAGTGCCCTGGCTTTACATTAACCCACAATCTTGTAGAATTTTTCTATACTGCTTGTAAAATCCTGGGATGGCAGTTCTGCAGTACTGCTTCCATCAGTGGAGCACTCACAGCACCTCTGCTACTACTGAGGTAGCGAGCAGAACACCACATTTGTGAGATTTGGAGATATTTCTTTATATAAATGAATGAAGTTAAAGCCTTCAAGTGTCTGCTTCATTTATAGACCGTGATGCAATACGGTACCTGCAGCCAATACAGCTGAGCCCGTAAGCTTCTTTGGTGAGGAGACTGTTTGAAATCCACCTGAATTCCTGACAGGAAGTTGCGGCGGATGCTGCACCTGACTGGGAGACGCATTTCCATGGGAAACTTACTGAAATTCACCTGGAAATACAAGAACGCAGGGGTAACGTACAGTTTCACTAGAGAAATAATGTTATGTTGACTGTGGTACTGTAAAATGCCTGTATTTTACTCAGCCATTTCAAAATGTAACATTTGTGTGTGGAATACAGGTATGTATAATTAATGTCTGAAAAAGCTCAAGTAAGTGAACCAATTTCAAGGGTCTCTGAATGCTACAGGCTCCTTTATTATATCAAGTCATAGGAACTGCAGCTTACTAAGAAGCTAAACCCATGATTTATGCAAAGGATTTAAGTTACATGAATGAGAATAAATCAAGAACTAACAAGCAGATACCAAGCTAACATGAAGACACCGAGCAATCCTTCCAATCACATAAAAGGAAAATTCTTGGGAGATTCTTACTTCATAATGAAACTCTTAAAATACCTCAATGCCACCTCAGTACACAAATATGCTACTGCATAAAATACAAAAATATTCCAGAAAAAAGCCGGCTTTTTGTCTTTCTCTTAACACAGCATCATTCCTTACTTTGCAAAACAGCAACCTGTTTTAACTGTTGCACATATTCTGCAGTCATTTAAACACCGATACCCTGAAACCTCAAAACATACCTCAGTATTGCTGTCCAGCTTATGCCAACCTGGAGCTTGGAAAGCACTCTTACAAAGATACTTTTGATAGGCTTGTTCCAAGATGTTTATTTGCTTTTGATTAAATGGTTTCCACTTGTGCCTTGGTTTCAGTTCCCAAACAACACCAGAACTAAGAGACAAATAACAAGGTTAACAATTGAAAAGTATATAAATCTTTCTTATGCACGCAAACCGTGTGAAAAAATACTATAATCTTGCAGGATCAAAAAGACTGTTATTCAAAACCAAATTGAATGGCAAAGGAGACCATTACCTCCTACTTATTCCAACTGCACAACAGAAATAAAGGCAGAATTTAGTTTTACTTAAAAAGGTTTCACTTATATTAATTTTATTCGAAAGATGAAACCTTCAACGCAGCTGTATTGCTAAAGTTACAATATGCTGTCAAATCTTGATTCTTTCAAGGAATATTTAGTCTTCCACGCGCAGTACCTGGTAATTCCTATGTAAGAGATTTCTTTTTTATTTTCATTGTTAACGAGCGAAAGTCCGAGACTATGGATTGACAAGTTTATTTCTTGATCAGGTTGCTCCAGCTCCTCTGCTTGTCGTGCTTTCGAAACCAAGGCAACGTCATCGGTGAAAAGCAGGACTCGTTGCCGTCCATCCAGGAACGACACCCAGTGTATTTGAGTGTTTGCGTTGTAAGGGAACTGGCCACATTCATCCTGTATTGGGGCAGGAAATGAAAAGTTACCTAAGCACGTTATAGGAGTAAACCCAGGACATTGCTGTACATTTAAAAGCCAGCAAGTTTTCCTGGCACACGCACAAACCACAACTCAGTATTTTTATTGTTCGTTTAGTTCACCGCATCGTCCTGACTTGCCAGCATCCTGTATCCCAGCACAGGAGATAGAAGTTGCAGGTTGCAACTCTCCCCCCCCCCCCCACTTTTGTAAAGCAGGCATTCCAGCGGTATTTGTGGGTGAGAGTAATACAGGAAATTATTAGGAATCAAAGGCCGGTCTTCACAGCAAAAGAAAAAACTTCCAAGTTGTATGTGATGGAGGAAGGTGGCATGAAGTCATATACCACAAAATAGTAAAGTCAAACAATGATTAAGATCTCTGCTCTTCAAATGCAGATATTCCTTATGTCTTAATTTGTGAGGCAAAACTGAGACAGTTAAAAAACATTTTCTCAAAAGCCCAAAACGTTAATGATTGTAACCAAAAATATATACCAAGGAAATTAATTTCAAACTAAACCTGTTTTTCCAAGAAAAAAATTTAGCCCAAGAAAGTGCTTGTACAGTAAAGCACACTAATTAGTTAGCTATCAGTCAGAGCTGAGCTGTGAGAAACTATATCCACTCCCAATGTAACTAAAACACAAACTGCCTTTCCTGTCTCAACTTCTAGCTATTAATATTTTCATTTCTCTTATATTAAGTCTGTGTCTAGTCAACAGAAAAATCAAGTCACTTCTGAAGAAGTCAGGAGTTTAGTAGAAGGTACAAGAAGGCTGCTATTTAGAGACAGACACATATGACTTTTTTTAGCCTCCATTCCAGTTAAGTGAGAAAAATCTTCCTCGTTCAATGCTTCTTTCCCCCTACCTTCACAATATACTTGCCCAGTCTTGTCCTAGATTTCTCTCTGCTTCTAGTTATAGCTTCCCTCTTGCCCTCACTCATTTTCCATCTTGATCCCCATTATTTTGCCTCCACACATCTTCCTATTTTAATACTGCATGAGTTACTAACACCAAAAATAACTACTAGTGAGCAACTCAGAACCTTCTGCTCCATGCAAGCATTTCCCACAGGAAGCAAGAGTCACAACAGTCAGTGTTTTTCTCCATCTTTAGGGAGATTACTTGAAGTGAACATAGTACACTGCTAGCAAACTACTGAATTATTCATCCTCTCTACTATTCAGATATGGCCACAGCTCATACACTGGATCCTCCTTCTTTCATATCCAAGAAAAACATGAAGAAAATGCAGGTTGGAATTTGTGTCCAGTCCTCCAAGCATATTAACCTAAGCATCTAAAATCCTGCTGCTTGAGAGCTGGCTTGAAAGTCTCTCCCAGGACAAGACAGGTACAAAGCCTTGGTTCAGCATTTACTTCTCTGCTTTTGAAATTTACCTTAAGCAGGTCGTGTTCACCAAAATTTTGGGAGTAGCCCCAAGTCAATTTTCTCGGTTTAGTTGGATCTGTCCACGCAAACAGGCACACTTGCTTTGGTTTCAACTCCATTTCCTCTTGTAATCCACTGCAAGTTAAAAGAAAAAGGAGAAAAGGGACAGTATTCACTGGTTAAGAGCACTGATTGAAGCGGTGCAAGCAGATGGCAGTGCTATAAACTCCACATCTCCAGCCTCCTGGGGTGAGACACGGAGGGCCAAGGCTATTCACTCCAAACAAGTCCAGCTGTAGCTAGGCTCACTATTACCTATACTTCCACTTCCTTCTCTCCACTTTATCAAACTATGAAGACTGCTTAAAACTGGACAAAATACTTAATAAATGAAGACAATATAAAAAAAGATTTTTTTCTATTTTAAAAAGGTAGCATAATAGTATCAAGAGAACTACTTTCTTAACAAAAGGATACCCCTGACTTAAACAGCCAATGGTAAATTGGTTCTTTCACATACCTCTGTTTGTATCTGAGGGAGTCCCATGAAGTATAGTTAACAAGAAGAGCTGGAGCAGCTCCCTCATGGTAATCTGAGAAGCTTATGAGAGTAGAATGCTCAGAAACATTCACATCAACCAGTAAGCCCCCATTCTAGAGGGAATGTTAGAGAGAAACATCAGTGAATAAATTCAAGTTAGAGCAGACTAAACTGTTCTTTTTAGATCAGTCTCTCACCAGCCTCTTACAAATGAAGAAAGGAAATGTACTCTGCATTATCTAGTAAAAGTAAGCTCAAACACATTGGTCACTGGCCTAAGACACACATCAGTAGCATACATCAATTATTTGCTGACTTAATTTAAAAAAATATCTTAAAATTGTAACATTTTTAAGAGTAACTTCTTTTGGCTAACTCTAGTAAGAAGTATAGGCAATCATTCCCCTCGTTTGCTGTAACAAAACTCAGTTACATTCAAAACCTGCAATTTCCTGCACGCTCCTTAAAAATCTGAATGGGTACTCTAGACAAACTTTCTAATGTTTTTCAAGGTATGACAAATATAACAATACTATATTAAACTGAGCACTAAGCAGAAAAGTTCTGTTGATTAAACCTCTCAACAAATCATCACAAGTCTTTCTTGTAATGGCTTTCAATATCTTACTTCCTTCCAAAATATTTGCAGGATTTTTTTTATTTTTTTTTTCAGGTTTTTTTTCCATTTGCTTATACAAAGGTACCTCATGTTTTCCCTTCTGGATAGTCTGTTCTCAAATGCTTGTCTAGCAAAATAAATTAATGGTTTTGCTATGCTGTCATGTCTGGGGAAGAGCCAGCAGGGGATACATCTACCTCCAAAAAAATATCATCTTACAGATTCTCCAGCTCACATCAGAGGGATGTGGGAAATTGTGTTTAGCACCGCACACAGCAGCAGTCAAACTTTACTACATACAGGACTAGAAAGGATGGTCTGGAAAATCTGAGCTGTCTATCTTCAACAATGAAATAAAAACCAACTGTTCTAATTAAGGGCATCAACAAAACACCAGATCATTGATGACATCTTCTTCCAGAACCATTTTTCCAACTGCTTCAGCAAACTTGGAAAGATAGATTATCCTCAAAGTCACTTTTATGTCAGCAAGTTCTGCTAAGCATTATCTCCACAGACTTGTCCAAACATGCTACATTTATGTACACATTCCCTAATGGTAGGCACAGACGAGTTCTGAAATAATTAAGATTCTACTAATTGAATCATAAATTATTTTAGCCAAGAACTGTGTGTCTCCAACATGTATTAGCTTATGAACACAACAATACTTTCTATTTTAGGGTAACTATTTTAATAAACTGAAGGCACCTAAGGAATACCCTCTACAAAAGAGCAGATATTAGAGATTTATAATACTGGTTTTAATTTTATACCAGGAAAGATGTTCAGCTTCCTGTAAGCATGACAAAACTAAATGAACTTGACCACTTCACACAGCTATGAAAATGCTAACAACATGGAAAACTTGATTAACAACCTTTTTATTCAGCAGAACTGAAGTGCTGTTCACCAATACCTTAGGGCACAACATTTCCATCTTGATGATCCTGGTGAGTTAAGCTTTCCTGAGTTCAATACCGTAAGGCTAAAATGGAGTATTAAGAACAAATCATATAAAGGCAGTCTCACCAATTCTTCCAGCCTCAGCAGAGTACCATTATCCTGGGCTTTGAACAGGAATGGTTTGGATGGACTTTCATAGCCAGCTACTCTTACACACAGTTCACCAGATGAATTTTCAGGCCAAAATGGAAGACACTGTAAAACAGGAAATGTGCGATTCCAACAGTTCAACATAATAAGCTGGTGGTTAGATAAACCTAACTAAAACTGTGTGCCCAAACTATTTCCAATGCCTTAATCTCACTTGCGTATCAACTGATGAACATCTCATCTATATCTATTAAGTTATCTAAACAGATGGACTTGAGTAATTAACCAACATATGCAACCTGCGCTATTCAGGTTGCCCTGAGATGCCAAGTATCCACATTATGCCATCAGACGTGGCAGAGCTTCCATAAAGGGAACTGCTTTTTTCCTTAGGTAATGGCTAGAGACCAGTTGGTTGTCTAGAGTAACATCCAAGTGAAAAAAAATGAAACAGTACCTCCGAAGCTGAGATATAACTCCATTTATTAGTTGGGAAAGAGCCATTAGGACCAACTTCTCCAACTTCTAGTTCCAGAGAAGATTTGTTTGCTATTGTGTAGAACGGAGTGAAGGTAACTATCCTGGTAAGGTTGAAACTGCTCATTTTGATGCTAACTCCAACCTGTTGAACAAGGACAATCAGAGCAAATCACCAAGCTTGGGAGAAGAGTCAGGATGGAAAAAAGAAAAGCCATCATTACTGTAATTGCAAAGGCTAGCACACAACACTCCTATCCTGAACATCTGTAATAAAGGAATCAAACAGCATGCAGTAAAAATCAGCGAGCGAAGTGATGCAGCACAGCAGTAAAGAGACAGTAGCATTTTGTAGCTGTAGCATTGATGGAGAAAAATCCAAAAAAGAATCTCTCTATAATAAATCAAGACAACCTAAACCAATCATACCATCAGAGATCAGGTAAAAAGTATATGAAAACACATCACCCCACATATCTCCATGAAGTGTATTCTTTATTCTGCTCATGTAGTCCGGAAATGTGGTCTTAGACAAGGCTGCTAAGTGAAGATCTAAACACCACCAAACAATCAATGTGAACTCTTCTCTCCACTATGGGACTTGACCACTGTATTGTCAAACAGCCTAGTACATTACATACCACAGCACACTTCTGTGCATGACACTCTAACTTCTACTGGTGCAACTACTTGTCACCAGGTGCAGACCTGAATTGCTGGGGCATAAAAATTATTAACCTAGATGTTATATATTTCCATAATTTTAAAGCAGTGTAAGCATTGAAACAAATGCCTTAAGCAGAAAAAGAATTAAAGCTAAAACACCCAAAAAGAACTTCACAAAACATAAAAATCTATCTTACCAGATAGTCCATGTTATTAGCTGAACACTTGACACATCCATAGCTTCCTACAGTATCAAGAGAAAAGCTACTGGACCAAGAGCTAGTTGAAATACATAACTGGATCTACACACAAAAAGAACAACATGAGAAGTACTTCAGTAAGTTAATTTTACAGTCCATGCACTATGGAGTGCAACTATATCGCATAGAGCAGTGCAAGGAGGACACTGAAGTGCTTTTAAAAACTTCTGTAAGTTAAGCTAAGCTTAAGCGTGTAGTACCATTCATACTGTTAGTCCTTGCCTGAGTTCTCCAAAGACATTACTGTAAGAGGTAGGAAAACAGAGAAGTCCTCATTGACTGTAATGTTCATGACAGCACGCACAGAGATGGGGAGGGAGGGGAAGCTACACATCTGTGGTGCTTCAAAAAACTTGAAGGGGGTGGGAATAAAAAAACATCTTGTCAAAACTCTTTATTAACTATTTCTTCAACTGTTGTTGGGTGAAGAGAGGTACTTTAAAGAAAAGGACCTCTTCAGAAAAAAGTCCTCTACCACACTACCCTTCATTTTACCACGCAAATACCACATTAAACTAAAAATCAAATAAAAAGAAATAGGTTTATGATAGGACAGAATAATTACATTATGCATTTTAAATGTCAAAGTACCTAGTTGAGTAAAATACAAGCCTGTAATACCTCTTTATTCAGTAGAAAATGTCTCCATAGGAAGATTCAGGACAGCCTTCCTTACCATTACAAAGGGGAATGCATACTGTTCATATACATATTGACAGTAAATTCCTCTCCCCAAGGAAACGGTTTTTCAGTAGGGTACCCACTGAGTTTTCAGGACCTACACCATGCACATACCACTAGCTAATTTTGGGGTGAAAGGTAACACCTGGAAAAAGTTGCAACAGACTTTTCATCTACCTGCCTTCCCTACAACTTAATCCAAAAAGTATAATTAACAGGAAGAAAGCAGCAGTCAAATGAAAGGCTCTAGATTTAAACACCACCAATACAAATAGGACAAACGTTTGTGTATGTTTTGCCCCTCAGAGCACGATTTTAAAACACCACCACCACCTAAAATAAGCATACCTTATTTTTACTGAAAATATTTTTCTTTTTAAAGGAAAACAAAACAATATCTCTGTAGTCTGCTGGATGTTTCACATGAGTGTCTTCCGCTCGATACTGGAGAACACGAGAAGTCTTGTTGATTATCCAGTAAGGACTGAAAACAGACAAGATCATCCGGCTTCCAACCCGCCTGGTGTGGATGTAAACATCCACTGTCAGTGCTGTTGCTGAATGGGATGTGAAACACACAGAAAAAAACTCAGGCATTCCATCATGAATTTTAAGATGCCCATTCCAGTCTTTGCCTTGATATTTTATCAACACAAGCTCCATTATTTCTCCATTGATTCTCGAATGAAAAACATCTGCAGCACTCCCTTCCAACAATTCATGGGCTTCTGCTGTTCCCTGTAGCAAAATTAAAAGGGGCAAATTACATTTGTTATACATATATAATATTTAGGTATTAAAAAAACCCATCTGCAATGTGCATCCTGGTAGAGAAGAATAAAATGCTCTCTCAGTACTACGTGATCCAATCTCCAACCATTTTCTTTTGAGCCTGATCCTATGAATAATTTAACATCAACTGTAGTTCTCTTGCAGGACAGTAACGACTGCTTAATTCTGGATGGCAAACTAGTTGCAACACATCCCCTCTCTCCCTCCTCTATGACTCCCAACGGATTTTGGCAATGAGTTCATTTTCATGTACTTAGAATACGGGGTGCAACACTGAACTGGACTGTGCTGCGGATGTACTGCCAGGACTTTTTACATTAAAAACCACCCAAGACAGAAAGCCAGTAGCTGTGCCATACTCTTTGGCTGCAGTAGCATCCCATGAAAACAGCTTTCCTCATTTTTAGTGAGAAACAGTCTATTTTACTGTATTAAACTGCAGCCAGGCTTGATCAGTCAAGGGATGTGAAGACAAATGCATAGCCATCTACAGGTAGAGTGACTTCAGAAATAGATATGAATTACTAGTTTCTAGCTCCTCAATCAAGGCAATGGCACTCTGTTCCACACAGTTTTGCACAGTAAAAGTAAGGAAAAGTGGAAACAATGCCATCAGGATGTTGGATGGAAGTGAAATAACGATCCAAATGAGTATCACAGTCAGTTAGGCAAGTAGGACAAACCACAACAAACAAGGTTCTAAATGCCCACACCTTTTCTATTTACTAAAATCACTCAGATTTCACAAATACTAAACATTGAAAAAAAAGTCTATGTAGCATCCTGCCAAAAAATCTCCTAATTCTTGCAATGGAGACCTCACAATAGTCCTCAATAAAGAGCCATTGTCAAAATAGAAAGAAGTTGTGTTTTCCACATAGAGGAAAAGGTCCAGAGATTTTAGGCACTCTTTCTTATGCCTCTCCCTGTGAAGCAAAAGATATCTTGCAAAACAGGATCTCAAAAGAGTCTAAAAGAAAAAGACCAATCCAGCACAGGATTAATTTTTAAGGAACAAGGCAGAACTGGCTGGGTACACCCAAACTGAAAGCAACTATCCCCAAAACTCCCACAATCAATCCATCAGCTAACTCACTCATTTACAACAGAAAATACAAAAAGCAACCTTCAGTATCTTCCACACTACGTTCACCTCCACTTCTAAGTAAATAGCTTCTTTCTTAAAACCAAGTAAAGCATTTTCAGATAAAGCCATAAAATAACTTACCTCGAGTAAATACCTCAAGGAATATGGTAAAAGATTCCTCACAGTCAACGTAGGGTAAAGGTGGATAATGTAGGCAGGATCCCAGTCCTCTCCATGAGTTGAAATAAAAGTTAGTTTATCTGGCACAGCTGTTGAGCTGATTATTAGAGGCAAGAAATTTGTTGTGGTGGCTGGGCACTGTAACAAGCATTTGATTTCATTACTCCTGTGTAGCTCTTCCCTCCAGGCAATGTAAGTCGTGGACTCTTGGAACTGACCCTCTAACATTCCTGTTGGTCGAACATATAGATGACACCTATGGGAAGAAGACAGGGAGTGGTACACTACAGCACTGCCTTGACAGCTAACTACCCATTATCAAGTAATTGCTAACATTCTGAATGGCTTTTCCAGCACACTAATTACATAATAAAAAGGTAGCATTTGGGATTTTTAGCCTAGTCAGGAGGAGTTCCAAGTGCAAATTTAAGCTTCCACACTAATACTACACTTGTGCTGTGTATCAGTCTCACAAAGGTCAGCCCTAGAGAACAGAGAAAGTTTACCTGTATGAATGCAAAGGAACATGAAATTCCTCTTCTGGCTTGGATATGCCAATTGGCTCCAGCAACTTGGAGTCTCCAGACAGTTTGTAGATCATAAATGGGACTGAGAAATGGTTCTTGATCTAGGATCAAAATGTTTAATTTTCATTACATTTCTATGGTACAATTTTCTACAGGAAAAAATATGAATAGCAACAAGGAAAAACAACATTACTAGGTTTAATTCAACTCCTCTGGAAGGCAGACTTCCATGTGTCTTGGTAAGAAATATAATTCTGAAGGAAAACAATATATAAGCATAAGAGAAAACTATGCTACTTCTAAGTACCATGAATTGAAAAAACATGCTTAAAATGCCAAGTCACATAAGAAGGAGGTATTCCAACCTCAACATTAAGGCTAGTAAAAAGCCAAAAACTAGAAGTAAAAGACAAATTTTTAACTTATCAGGAAGACAGATAAAAAATTTACGTAACAGAGCAAAATACTTAATAATTTGCATTTAAGTAATTTTTTGGAAAAGTATGGTATTAAAAAAAAAATCATTAAGGAAGAAAAGCAAAGTCACTCAGAGAAGAGCACTGCTGAAAAATATTAGTTTCTTTGGCTGTTTTTTTACCTGCAGAGGAGATCGTACAGTAATAACCTTATTTCCTTCTGTAGCATCTATCTGTACGATGATCGAGTCTGAACAACCAACAAGAAGGTTTCTTACGTTGTACAGCTGTCGACCTGGTTTGGCTACGGGAATGTTTACCACTTCATTATATCCTTGAAGTTCTAATGCATGAAAATAAACAGAAGTTTCATTTAGGCAAAACAAACCACATAACCCTTCTCTATTTTAACAGAATTTTAGCTTCTCTTAACTCAGCAACAATCAGAATCATAGCATTCTCTGGCAAGAACACCCTGAAATGGTATTTGAGCAACAGGAAAGAAAAGCTTTAAGGTCAGAATACTCTTCAAGACCATAATTATGGTCTTGAAGATTATGATTTATACATAGCATGATAAATCCACCGATCAGTAAACAAAGGTATCTGTTGGACGAGTTAAAATGCAACACAGGTCACAATATTTGTATCATGGCCAAGTACCTTCATATAGGATGGGATGGAAAGGAAAAAAAAAAAAAGCAACTAAGAATATTATGTATCAGTAGCTATTGTATTTTGTTTTCTAGGAGTATTTTGTGGCAAAGCTAAAACCCACAGAGAAATCATAATTTCTCTCAGGTAACTGGGTAACTACAGAAAGCCAAATGGTAGTAGGGATATGAGGAACGGAGATCCTGTTTAACAGGAGTTGGAACACACAGGCTCACATCCCAAGGGTCTGTGAGATGGTCTATCAATGAATCCACTAGGATATGTCCCATTTTTTCCAAAAGTGGACAAAAATATTTTACTTCTCGTTCTCTGAAAACAGGGAGAGAAGAAATTTTACATCTTTTTATAAGAAGTCTGGTAGCTGATTTAGTGTACATGGCAATTTGTGTACATGGCAATTGAAAAAGTTTCAACACAATGTACTTCACCTACACTTTAATCATGGTGAATTTTACCATACTGATGCCCCCATCCTTGCATTCTCAACATGTAATAACACACAACGTTTCCTAACATAGTAGTACCTAAATTTAAAGAGAAGACGGAGCTTTCTTGTCGGTACAATGCAGAGAACTTTCCCTGCTGAGGCACTTCAAAAACAGAGTATTCCAGTTCCATGCTCTGACCAATTTCTATATTTTTCACGTTTTCTTTTTCGACCGAACCAACTATCCGAAGATTGGAGCTCGGAAGCACTTTGAGAGGAACACCCAGGGCATTTTTCACTATGAAAGGCGCTGTCTCTTTAAAAGAATAGTCAAACGTAGATGCAGTTCCTTCTGAAAATGCCTGTAATTAACAACATACATAATGTGTTACACATAGCCACAGTAACATATATATGTAAAGGCTTTAGAAGACAGTTTCCAGCAACTACCATTTTAAAGAAAAAAAAATAAATATGTACATAGCAATACCTATGCTTTGTATAGCAGTATTTCTGGAAGGTAAAGGTTACTTCCAGAATACTTCATCATTTTTCTGTGACTGCAGCAAATGTTGATGCTACAACAAGAATTCATACTCCTCATAGGGAATATTATAGTTGTTGGGTTGTGATAATAAAATAAGATCTGGGACACAGAAGTCCCAAGCACATTCACCATATACATCATATTCAAGGACAACTTAACACACATTTTTTTGATTACACAAAAGTCATGATAACTGAATGCCAATACAGACTTACAGTATAAGCAAGTACTAAGATAACTGTTGCTTGTTTAGAATTAGGCATAAGTCACATACTGTAAAAACAGCTTGATTTAGTAATCAAAATTTCTCCCCCTTGTAAAAACAGTGGGGAAAATAGCCCCTCTTTTAGTATTTAAGAAAAAGGATTGTAGGAAATAGTTGTATTTATTGGAGGATTTTATTTTCATTCAGCCTGCTTTTATGATTCTTCTGTAAGTCCTGCATAAGCACATTTGTTCTTCTAACACAAAAATGGCTTCTTTCAAAAGCTAGCACCACCTTTCTGGTAACCTTAGAGGGCTACTTGGAGTAAAACTCCGCAGCCCTCACAGATAACATTTATCAGGGCTGCAGAATAGTCACTGGCTTATGACTGGCAGCACTGAAAGTTCTTTTACAAAAAAAAATAAAATATCAGGACTTCCTACAGAGCTACATAATTGGGCACCTTATGCCTGTTATGACTACCTTGGCTAAATTACTGAAAACAGCAAGACAACATTTGGATATTGTTATATTCATTGTGTCCTTTGAAGAGATGTTAACTGCTGTTTGTGGCTCAGGAAGAACAATGAAGTCATCCCCAGGCATCAAACTTCTCTCTTGGACAGGGTTAGTCTTCATCTAGAACAAAAATTTCATTAAGCAATTGTGAACACAAACAGAGACTACTTTAATGTTAACTATGTTAAAACAGAAAAAAAACCAACTTGACCATTTTGCAAAAGCAAAGAAAATCGACTTTCCTTGTAAATCTCAAGCCACCTTACATAAACAGAAATTTTATACTAACATTGAAAGCAAATAAGTTATTTTCTTTCCTCTGTATTTGTGGTTACATGCTACATTTTGCCCATGCACTGGACAATTAACATTATTCAGTAAAACCTTAAGCTGTCTTAATACCAATTTTTTTTTTCCTAGTGAAATTGCATAGTTCCCTCAAAGCAACAGCATTTGAAAGGTTCTGTCACAGAAAACTTTTTAAGAAATAGCTCTCTATTCAAACCATTCCACAGTTTCAAGTATGTTTACACACTTCCAGCTTTAAACTCCATTGCTTCTTTCCTCCTTCTATTCGTTCAATAAGCGGCTCCCACACTGCGTAGGCTTCGTTGTAATAATGAACCTAAGGAAAGAATCAAAATAAGTAAGGTATCTAATAAAGGACTGAGCTTCTTCTAATAGCATTCAGTATAAAAAACATAAATCAGAACACAATCTTCATCTCACATTTGGGAGGTCTAGCATTAACCTAGCATTTTGAAGCACAATAAAAAAAAAAAAAGCTATTTTTATATCCAGTATGGAATGGAGTAGGAGGCACATTTGGCAAACTGACAAAATGTAACTAAGATGTAGGTAACTTATTGCACAGAGGAGTCGTGCATCTAGCTGCACGAAATTTTAACATGCTGCCTTGGTAAGAGACTTATTCAATGTATCTTGGGGTAGAGAGTTACTATTTTTTTTGCCAGATATTGCAAGTGATTACAATCCAAAACGCAGCGAAGATGGTGAAGAAAGTGTTATTTTACCAATAAACACAATGCTAGAGAAACAAGTATCAGTGAGCAATAAGAGTAAAATATGAATATTCAACTAAGCCAAGCTCACTGTTCGTACAGCAAGAAGTGAATATGCAAAAACAGAGAAACAGAGAAGACTAGATTATTTCACAGTAGAAACTGCCATTAAGATCTACTATGCCCTGCAAATTTTCTTTAAAATCCACACTGTAGTCATGCTTGCCTCACTACTAAAGAACTCCTAAGAACTCCTAAGAACATTAAATTTAAACCTATTATTAATTTAGCACATAGAAAGTGTACTAGAAAGTTACTTAACACTGTGAACCATGCAGAACTGTTTAGAATCGCTAACAATCTGATTCTACGCACCTCCAGTGACGTATCGGCAGTGATCTCCATCAGTGAGGACCAGTTTTTAAGGACACCTGAAAACACAGACTCTACTAACAATAAAGGGACAGTACGATGTCCCAGACCACATTCCAAGGTTATCTGAACCAATTTCACTACAACATCAAATTTCTCTTCTTTCAGAACGTGTTCACGGTCCTTAAAAGTTTCTGTTGCTTCTGTGGCTACATCAACGCCAAGAAACCAAGCACTGCACTCATCTACAGGCTTCACTTGCCACAAATTTTCAGAAACTTCAGCTGCTCCTCTAGAATCCTCCTCTGTCAGTTTGGGTTTTATGGCAGCCATAATGGTCATCACAGTATTCAGAATTATTGGTGAGATCTTGAACAAAGAAGAAAGAAGTCTTCTATAGCTGAAAACATTTTAGACCTGACTAACATACAAAATATATGGTAAACCTAAGTGACAAAAACCTCTTGGGTTCTTCACACAGCTTTTGAGGCCATTATAAGACTTAAACTCCAAGATAAAGAAACAATCCATTCATGGACCTCCTCTTTTTTTTTTTTTTTTCCCCCTTTTTTTTTCCCTCCTACAATATTTCCCACTATCTCCTTCACAACCCCCCAGGCTCAAAACCAAAACTCTCAGACTGGAATTCCACTTTTAGTGATACATTGTACACCCAAAGCAGAAGTCAAAAATCAACCTTTTCTCTACTACACTGTAGAACATTAATTTATTTTTCAGATCTTCGAGATGTTCAAAAAAAGCATCTTTGCAGTTATGTACACCACCATTTCCATTAGCAGTACAGTACATATGTCAAGAGTTTTATCAGTTAGGAACAACGTACAACTGCTTTCAGTTTAATACTTCACCACTGACCACTTTTTTGGATCACAAATGGAAATTTGTGATCATTTCATAGGAGATTCATCAAATTGCATTCAGAAATACCTTTACTATTGACACAATTATTAATTCACCTGTTGAGAAGAAGGTATTTCATTTTGTATATCATTCTGGAAATCATGTTAACAGCCTTAAGTTTACATACACTTGTGTGAGTGCTGCTGCTTATAAGTGTCTGAAGAGAAAAATAGTGGTGGTGGTTGCAGAGGGAAGAGATGTTTCATAAATTTGCAAGAAACTGGTAGGAGAAATCCTAGGATCTGAATTGATTAATTAAATCCATATTTAAATTAATACTCTTTTTGCCATGAGATTGCCAAAACAAGGAGCTTGTAATTTTTTAATTCCCCCCCCACCCCCTACCTCAAACACAGAGCAACAATAAAAAGGATCAATGTCTATTTCTGGAATTAAACTAATGGGGAAGCTGCAAATTTTAGAAAGCAATGTTTAAATTAAAAAGAAAAAAACCCAACTAAGCTGCAGCTTGAGAAACGCATTTGTTATTCCAATCCCTGTCTTAATAACAAACTTACCTTTATAGTAAGCTCTTCTATTGTTACTACCACAGTTTGTAACCCTGAGACATGCATCATATTTTCCATGACCAAAGAACATGGTTGTAACACCTGAGTGAAAAATATAATTTGATAATTAAGGTAACTTCCAGATTCAGACCTTTTCAAAGGTGCATTTTAATCCCATAGACCAAAGAGATGTTTATCCCATAACACAACAACACATTTCAGAGTAACAGCATTCTTTCCCCAGTGTTACTGTGCTTCATTCCAGCATCCAAATTTGCACAAGAGCAATTTTGTACTGGGAGGTTGAAATTTAGTGAAATAAAAACTTTAGGGCAGACAAACTGAAACACATGATAGACTGATGGTATAGTCAAAAAACCCCAAACCCTGAATCCTTAAGAAAATTAAATCCATAAAGAAAGATACCATGTGCAAGACAAACTACATTGTCTACCTTTGTGGCTCAGTGCTCCCTGCCAGAAGTAAGTGAAGTTAAAGACAACATGGTGAACAGCACACTCTGCTGCAACAAGTAAACTGACAAACAGTAAATAAGGTAGCAGAGAGGGACTGTTAGTCTTAAAAACCCCTCAAACAATTTCTTCACTTAGAAATTTTTAATTTAATTTACAAATGCACAAGTTTTAGACAGAGCTCTGTGTGATAAAGCCTTCCACCTACTGATGAAAGGTTCACCTTTAAATGGCATACCACAGATGCACAGTCCCCTCCTATCTTCGTAATAATCAAGGACACAAAAAACTTATTTTATTGAGTGTTATGTATATGTCAACTAAAGGAGACACCTGCTAACAGTTCTCATTAAGTATTTTCACAATGAAAAACAAGTTCTCTTACCGTAGTAACACTCTTGTCTTGTTTTTCTTTGAGAAAAGCACAGGCCAACACTTTGAAGCCCTTGACTTGAGCGGTCATCCTTTGTGCAAGCTTTCCAGATGTCAGAAAAAAGTCACATTGGAAGGAAACTTTTAAGGCAGGAGCATCAGCACTGGTCAAATTCGCAACAAATACAATTTCTGGATCCATGATCACAGCTTTTACTGTCATATTTGGCCGCACAGTCGTTTCTGTGAAAATAAGTTTAAAAACCTCTCAAATCTAGAAGGTTTGAAAGTATAATCACACACAAAACATGTAAACGATGCATAAAAAACACTACATAATTTTAGAGATACATATTTTACAAATTATTTCTCAATTATTAAAGGATTACTCTGCTGAAACTGAATATCGTAACACTGTTCAGAAATTAGCAGCAAACTAGGCAGAAGTTTTGTTGTGAAGAACCAGTTTCAAGACTGTAAAAAGACGTATTGGCTCTATGCAGTGTACTCAACCTAAGCACTAGCTCTACAAAGCCAAGTTCAAAACAGTTACCTTCTTACTCAGTATCTGAAGTCACTAAATTCTTTAGAGCGAAGCACTATATAACTTTTTGTTTGAACATCCACTCAGTCTCCAAAGACAAGACAGAATCATGTATTTGTATAAGTAAGCATAAGACATTCTTCACCATTCACCTTTAAAGGGTAAGTGGTTCTTTTTACTTCCTTAACTGTCTCCATGGCACTCTTTACCCCAAGGTATCCTTTGCGATATTACGTGGGTAAAAAACCTGTTTAGTGCGAGTTGGTTTAAATATTTAGCTCTGCTGGAGAGGACAACTCCTCCACTTACCACAGCAGTTTTAGAAACACTACTGCTTACAACAATCTATGGCATCAGCGGCCAATTTACACGCTGAGAAGAATAAACTTATTTTTGAAGTCTAATAGCAAGACAGCATCTTGAAAACTTTTAAAGAAGGGGAGTGGGAGCAGGGGGGGGTGGAAAGAATTTTTTTTTACAGACCTGTTTCTGGCTTGGATTTCCCAGAAGTAACATTCTTTAACTGGAACTGTGCTGATCTTTCAGCTGAAGATGCCGGCATTGACTTAATGAAAAAATCTGCTACTGTCAGCAAAAACTCCATACTGGCACATATGTACAGCTTGTCAAGGACAGCAATGACTTCAGTTCCATTTTTATCCTGCTTGTAGCTTATATCTATCATAGAACTGTCATCTGTGTCATCTTTCTTGTCTATCATTCTGGAAAGTAAGTTTAACAATAAATACTTCAAACATCATAAAACAGAGATCTAGAAAAATGGCTAAGTAGTGCCACTTCCCACCCCTCATGCCATTTATTAGTAAGTATTACAATATAGGCAATCTGTATTTCCTCCAGAAATAAGAGGGTATAGACTTCTCTGACAGAAGAGTAATTTCCATTTAAAAATCTGTGGGCTACAGTTTGGGTAATTTCCATTTATAAATCTGTGGGCTACAGTTTGGGAACTACATATGTGGCATGTAAAAATTCAAGATACATTACACAGAACTCTCTAGCTAAGGCTGGTTGCTCTCTACACACCTGTTCTACACAGTTTACTGTAAAACTCAAGCCTCCCATGTATTTTGGTTTTGTTTGGATTACCTAGAAATTCAACACACAGAAGAAGAAACGTGCTCGATGTTATTAAGATTTCATTAGTCATTGATTGCTCAGGCTCACAGTATGACAGGGAACAACTGACAGCCCCAAGTTTGATCAACTGCATGTGAAGCAAAGTACAGAATGGGAAACAGCCTTCCTCACAAGATGCATGGTGTTTTTTTCATTTCTGATGCACTCAAGCTTACCTTGCAGTCACATTCTGAATCCCTTCCCTGAGATCATCCAGGGTGCATGCCTTGAGTTTAACATTAATATCTGTTGAGCCATCTGAAAATATCTTCCCTGATGATGCCATGACATGCAGTCGAAGTTCACCAAGGCACAGTTTATCACTATGCAGTGGAAGCAGAGATTTCTACATAATGAGAAACAGAAGGACTAGGTACCGCAGAATAAAGAACAACATTTCCCTTGCTGCTGGCTATGTGCATTTTGATTCATGACTTGAAGGATCTGATTAGCCTGTTGCTGTCATCAGTCCTCCAATCATAAAAATGAGTCCAAGAGACCCACTGAGAACACAGGAAAAAAAAACAACCTGACTTGTAGTAAAATTGTTTCTTCTCTGTGTTTCTAGCAGTTGCACAGAATGCATGATCAAAAGATAATCCATCTGAACTCTGAACCTCCTACCAGAGGATCCTGCTGCTCCCATCACACTAACTCATTTACAATCAGGACCTCAACAACAAGCAGAAAGGATATGAAAAAGAAATTAAAATAAAATCCCACTGCAGTGTTTTTTCCCCACAATGCCTGTTTTACACAAATGTTTTTAAATTATACAGTCCTCACACAAAAATCACCACAAATTCTTGCATTATTTTAAATAGAAGGTTACTTTAAATAGAAAGCTACTGCATATTCACTATATACCAAGACTTATAAAGCACGCACCTTCACATCTGGACAAAGCATATTAAGTCATAAAAACAAGGCAACACTGCACATCTTGCTCTGGAAGGATGTTCATTATTGCTTATATTCAGGGACATGCAAGAGGGAAGTGTGGGCCTTGTACACTCTTGGATCCACTTTCTGTCTGTATAGCAACCATGCACAGAATTCGCATCATCTAGGCTAGCAATTCCTGCTTTTCCAAATGTCTTCTTTATTCTGGAAAACTGGAATCAAGTCTTGAATGACCAAATCAAACAGAGGGTGGTTCTGGTTGGTTGGCTGATTACTTTCTTGTAGTGTGATTTTTAGAAATGCACTTATGTCCTTCAAATTAAGGACATTCTCAGCCCATAAAACTTCAAAGTTTAAGAATAAATTGCATAAGCTCCGTAAGACAAGCATTACAAAGCCAACACAATTGATGAAACTCTTTGTTTTACTATCCTGAGTTTTGTCCATGTGAAAAGCCTAAACGCCCCACCCAACATGTACGGCACAAGTTTTGTCACAAACCTGATCCTTTGCACTGTTGTAGAGAGTTACTGAAAGCGACTCAAAATTGAAGTCAAATTTCAGTGTTGCATAGCATTCCACAGAACACTCAGCTGTAGAGACCTTTCTTTGTCCAAAAGCAAGAACAGGATCTGCCAATGAAAAGAAAATATTTTCACATTTTTTTTTAAGAGTATTAGGCTTGCAGGTGGTTTTCTCACTTTCAGGGGTTGGTGGTTTTCTGGTGGTTTTTTCTTGTTGTTTTTTGGTTTGTTTTTGTGTCTGTGTGTGTGTTTTTCTGTTTGTTTTTGTTTCAGTTTTGTTACACTTTCTGATTTTAATTAAAAAAAAAAGTTCTAAATACAGAAGACTACTCAGAACAATTAACATCTTCATTTACTCAGTATCACTTTGTTCTGTTCGATAGATGCTAAAATTAAGAGTGGTTTGAGAACCATAAAAAAAAAAAAGCTGTTACTATTTTACTGCAGTTTAATGAAGACCTACAGAAAGTACCAAGACTGCCCAATGACCATGCACTACTCTACTCTTCCTTCCAAATTTTCTCTCATAGTATAGCAATTCAACTATAGGTTAAATAGTAATTTTTCAATACTGAGAATGTTAACGTTTTGGACAAAAGTGATTTTGGCAAAAGTCTCCACAATATTTCACCCAAAGACATGCACTGTTTACATTAACACAGTACTTGAACACTGGTAATTGTGCACTAACATCACGTGGTAGTTGGCTTGGTTTTTTTCTGATTTAAACTATCTGCGACTTATAAGAGTCATTGATAGAGGCTGGAAAATACCATCCTATGGAAGATAAACCACAAAACATACACTACCAAACTTGTGACCATCAGCAGGTCACACGCCATGTATGTGCATGCATGCTCATGTATAACTTTCACGTACACAATACACAAGTGTAATAATTAGGAACAATGTTTACACACATTTCAATGCTTCAGATAAATGTGAAATTTGAATTTGCAAATAGCCCTCTATCTAAACACATCCAACTTCTGAACTCAACATACCTTCACAGAAATCAGATTCATTTGGAACTTTCCCTTTTTTAAGTATCTGTGTATCTTCAACGTTCTCTTGCACAGCATTTGGCTGGGAAGAAGCCCCTCCAAGGTTTTCAAGTAAAATCTTCATTATAACAGTAAGATCATCTTCATTGAGTGCAATCTGTGAAGCGATAAATGCGCAGCTTCATTTCTGGTGACAGTATTTCTTTCCAACACAGTATGCAAATGCTGAGAAGAACCAAGACAATGCTTCCATGCTTTGATGTGATGGAGCCTGGAACAGGCTGCCCAGAGAGGCTGTGGAGTCTCCTTCTCTGGAGACTTTCAAGACACTCCTAGATCTGTTCCTGTGCGGCCTGCCCTGGGTGATCTTGCACTGGTAGGGGGATTGGACTCAATCCCCAGAGGTCCCTTCCAACCCATACCATTCTGTGACTCTATGATTCCACCATAGACAAGCTGTCTAGTCTAAGTGATCCTGGCCAAAGCACCCTAAAACGTATTTTGTTACTTCTTATGAACAGCAATTACAACAAGAACTAACACTCCACGTGATGAACGCTTTCTAGTTTTGTAAAGCCTCTGCCTGATAAAATTATGAGTAATTTATGATCATAGGAACTTCTTAACAATTCAGTAATCCAGAAACATAATGAGATATTAAAGCCAAGACTTACATCGTATATACTCGAGTACCTACCGTTTAGTAGGCCTTGGAGTTAATGAATCTGAATCCAATTATAACATGATCATGAAAAAAATAAGTAGTAAGTGACAAAATGCAGTCACTTTGCCCATAATACACGGTGTTCGAGTATTTTTTTCTACATTTTGGGGTTTTTTTTGTAATACTCCATTATCTTATTCCTCTGTGCTTTACCAGTGCTACAGTTGGCCACAGCACAGATACAGGAATGAAATAATGCTCATGAATAAATTAAAAGGCCCTTCAGTCCAATTTAACCCTCTTAAATCCATCTGGTTTATGTCAGAAAAGAGAAAGTAAAGCCCTCCCTCTGCAAAGATATCAACCATAATTTTGAACTGTTACATATTAGAGAACCACATCTACCCTTTTAATTTTCAATAAATCTACTAAACACTTAACCTAAGTATTACAGATTAAACAATTTTAAATCTTCAATCTACTTTTTAAATGCCAATTTAACAAATAACCTCTGACTTTATTGACTGTTGAGTCAAAGGATAGCTCCAACATTCCATTTGTATGCAGCTACACCAAAACTATTCACTACACATTATCAGAACTGTAACAGATGTATAAACTGGACAGTCAAGCTGGAAGTCTTTTATCATTCTGTAAAGAATACAAATAGCAATGACTTTACAAGCTCCTTAACTAGGCTTCATACTATTCTGAGAGCATACGTAATTTTTGATGTCGCTGCCATTTGCCATGATACTACCTGCATTGGTTTGAGGTCTCCTTTGATACCAATTGTTGGGATTTTATGATACCAAGTTGCTGATAAATTTCTCTGGACCAGTAAAGTCAAACTGACAGGACACAGAATTTCAGAATCTGGTTGAGAATCTGTGGATATAATGCACCTATGAAAAGACAGGGGGAGCAATAAAGGAAAAATATTTATTAGTTACAGAATGCCAAATAAAATAATCTAGCAGAATTATGGATACACTTGGTTTTAAATTAATACTCATGTGTGCTTACATACACTTATGCCTATGTATGCACTTGAGATTAACTCAGTTACTGTCCTATCATTCCTTTGTTTCTAACAATTTTCAGTGTTTGTGTGCCTACATAAAAGCACTCCTAAACAGTACGGAGAGGTTTTGTTGTTTAGTTTTAGTATGTTTTCATCACCTATCACCTTTGAATAATAGAGCGATGCTGCATACAGGACACAGACCCGTGTTCTTTACGAATGCTTTTCAACTCAGAAGACAACTCCATGCATACCTTGATAATTTCAAATGAGTTAGCTGAACATCCATGTTGTCAATGACTGGAGGAAAAGAAGATTCATCTGAAGACACCAGCTTGAATTCATTCTGAACTCTGATTAAGCCAAGATCAGCTACCAAAGCATTACATGAAGTCGAAGATTCAGGAACAACTATAACTGGAGCTTTCAAGTTGACATCCATTAAGAGGCGGAAGCTCTTTTTAGCAAAGTCTTTCATACTGGAAGCGGCCATTTCTGCTGCCTGGACAGTGACTGCAGTCAGGGCTTCTTGCGCCGTTTGGAAATTGTTTAGGAAGTTCTAGTGATAGGTAGCAAAACAAAGTAAGAATACTACAGCCTCACACAAAAGGCAAGCCTGGGCAGAACACACGTTTAAGAACAATAGCGGAGGTTTGGCAGAAACGTGAAACTTCTAATTCAGTTGTGCAAGTTTCCAAAGACAGAAGGGTTAAAATCGTGCACAAGCTAACACATGGCTTACTTATTTCAAGTTATTAAAGCTATCAACACAATTCATTATTTGTTTAGTCACCCTTCTCCTTATTGGTCATTCTTCTATAAAGCAGTGCAACTTCAGCGACACTTCTCCAGCAAAACCCTTCCATAAACTTGTACATCAGCTCGCCTCAAGTACTGGTCACAAAGAGCTGAGTACATTTGATTTTAAACATTTTAATGAAGGAAAGAACTGAAACTGAAGTCTTACCAAGAGAGACATAAAGAATTTATGTAGGTAAATTATTTGGATGCAGCCCACTTTCAGAGACATTTTACCATCCACCTTGGACATGTCAGTGTAAGCTTCCTCTGCAGTAGCATCTGGATAAAGTGACATGTGAAATCTAAACACTTCATCTCCCATGATGGAGACAGCCTAGGAGATTAAGTCCACACAGTTAATACTTGCAGGCAGGAATCTGTGATAGAATTATTGCCTAAGTTTTTAAACAAGAAATATTACTAAAAGGAGATCAACTGCAACTTATCAGCAATGATTGGACACATATATGCTAAGCAGAAAAAGAAAATGGATCAGCTATTTTATGGTATGTCTCTTCTCATTTGGTTATGTATAGTCCATACTATATTTAACCAATGCTACTCACAAACCCATCAATGTAAATGGGATCTTATGAGGAACAGCTGAAGGAACTGGGATTGTTCAGTCTGGAGAAGAGGAGGCTGAGGTGAGACCTTATTTCTCTCTACAGCTACCTGAAAGGAGGTTGTAGGGAGGTGGGTGTTGGTCTCTTCTCTCAGGTGACTAGTGATAGGACAAGAGGATATGGGCTTAAGTTGTGCCAGGGAAGGTTTAGATTGGATATTGGGAAAAATTTCTATACTGAAAGAGTCATGAAGTATTGGAACGGGCTGGCTAGGGAGGTGGTGGAGTCATAATCCCTGGAGGTGTTCAAAAAACGTGTAGACATGGCACTTTGTGACATGGTAGAGCGGTCATGATAGTGTTAGGTGGATGGTTGGAACTTATGATCTTGAAGGTCTTTTCCAACCTTAATGATTCTATGATTAAAATAATTCAATACTCAATGACATCATGTTTTGCTCCCTTGAGATAAAGGAAATTAATCAGTTAAGTTCTGCTTAATATTTCATACATTACATCATATTTAGTGTTATACAACACAGCCAATTGATTACCCTGCTGTCAAGAAATAATGATCTTTTTGTTTGTTTGCAATCTGCATAACATCACCTTTTTATGGACTGTTTTTGGATCAACATTTGTAATTACAATATCCTGCAGTCTGGAGAACACTTTAATCTTCTTAGGTTTCATAGCTACAGATGCGTCCATTCCTGATTTGAGATAAAAGGAAGAAGATAGTAATTTGTTGAAGTGCGTTTCTTAAGGAGACATTTTAAAAAGAAATATTGTTACTGAATATAAAGAATAAGAATAGCTTAAAATCCAGCATTCTGCTATGTAACAACCCAAGACAGAAGTCGTGACCTTACTACAAAGGTCAAATTTGCTAACATTAATTGACTCTGAAGACTAGAGCAAAAATTCCCAACACTATTTAGCATCTAGCTATTAAAAAAATGGAAGATCATATTATTTATAACATAGTGCCTTAATTTCTTTTAATTTTACTCCACATGGAAAAAGAAGGCAATTTTAAAGTCAAACATTTTCTTCCCTTGCAGGTCTTTTGGCAAATGCATTACTTAACCACAATCATATCACAATCCAAATACATGTTACAGAGACACCTACAGTGCACACACTAGCCTTTCAGAAGTGAATGGAGGGGATTAACACACTTCTCCTTACACTGACTAATCTAACATTTAAATAACCCCCCCTTACCTTGTATTCTAATGTCTGCAATTCTGCAGGTCAGATCACACACTGTAATACTAAACACATTTAGCTTTGCAGTGAGTTTTAATTCACAGATATCATCATGGGCTGTATTACTAGACACTGGAGAGGAAACAAAAGAGACAAAAGAACTTAATTACAAGTCAATTTTTTTTAAGCAAATGTTAGATTGTTCCTTTGTACATATATGAACTATTCAAAAAGCAACCTGTAGTTATTCCCCAAAACTCACTACTAATTATTAGTCAAGATATGAACTCTTTCATGAACATTAACACAGTTTTCTTCTCACAGAAGAATAGTAACCAACACAGGCAAACAGCAATCAAAATGATGGGGTTTTTTCCTCATTAACATCTAGCTTTCATACAACAGTATGATGAACACAGTGTACATTCCATTATTTGAAACACTGTCTCACAAGAGAAATGCTCCTTTCTGTATAGACTACTCAGCACTGGTGAGGCCTCACCTCAAGAACTGTGTCCAGTTTGGGGCACCTCAGGACAAGAGAGATCTCGAGGTGCTGGAGTGGGTGTAGAGGAGGCAACGAAGCTGGGCAAGGGATTGGAGAAGAGATCCTATGAGGACTTTCTGAATGAGCTGGGTCCGTTTAGTTTGAGGAAGAGGAGGCTGAGGGGAGACCTCATCACTCTCTACAACTACCCAAAAGGACATTGTAGAGAGGCTGGTGCTGGGCTCTTCTCTCAGGTGATTAGTGACAGAACCAGAGGGAATGGCCTCAAGCTGAAACAAGGTGGGTTTAGACTGGACACTAGGAAAAAATTCTTCACAGAAAAGAGTGGTGAGATATTGGAATGGGCTGCCCAGGGAGGGGGTTGAGTCCCCATCCCTGGATGTGTTTAAGCATTGCTGAGATGTGGTGTTGGGGGAGATGGTCTAGGGGTGAACTTGCAGAGTAGGGCTAATGGTTGGACATGATGATCCCAAGGGTCTTTTCCAACCTAAATGATTCTGTGTGATTTAGTGGAAGAGCAAGCAAGCAGCTTTGTTTGCAAGGCAACAGAATCCCAGCGGCTGCATTAGAATAGAAAACTTCTTGCTACTCACCCAAGTGAAAGAGCAGCATAATCCAGACAGGGACGGAGACTGCTTTCAAGTAACGTTCAGTGCTTATATTCCACTTGAAGGAAACCATTAGTAGGTAACCAGCTACCAACGTCCAGATCTGCAAGAAAAAGGCACACCCGGGTTGAAATACAGACACAAGCCCAGCAAAGCTAGATTTTGATGTGTGTGTACATCCACACATGCATGCATCCCTAACTGCCATGTCAAGAGAACTGAAGTCAGGTTCTAACTCTTAAAAAAATTAGTTACAGGAGGTTTTGCTCCATGTAAGAGAAATGTCAGGTTTGTGTAAGGGGCAGGCTGGACAAGTTTTTGGTCTGTCTTCAGTATGGTTCTAACATGAGGGTGGAGACACTCTTCGTTAGACACAAACTGTGCAGGATGATGGTTTTGCACCCGAGACCAACCAATTTCTCTGGAACTACTATTGAAAGGTGAGAACCTAAATGAAATAAAGCCACCAATAGCACCAGTGGGGACATAAGGAGACAGAGCCAGCAGAGCACCACTCATTCCAGCACAGAGCAGCCTGTCACCTCCTTTGTTCCAGTCCAGTGAGACAAAGCAGGGTTTAAGCCAAAGATAGCCACTAGGAAGCATAACAAAAACTGCTGTTCCTCAGCAGTGTCGGCCCACGAAACAGTCATGCCATTGCATGGTTTGTGACATGCAATTTTATCAAATACTTAACTAAAAACACTGAAGAGACAGAAAAATGCCCAGGACAATGTACCAAGAGACAGACGAGGTCATTCTGATTTTGCTGCTTCTGTCTTCTACAACCCTGCCCATCAGATAAATCACAAAACCTAATTCTAATTAAGAATCTGGAGATTAACAACTTGAGCTTGAAAATTCTGAAAAGAAGGTAGACACCAGAAGCAGCAACAGGAGGTGAAAAGCTGCTATGATGCAGATGATGTGAATTAAATAGGAGGCACGAAAACCTGTAAGAAGAAAAACTCAAGTGCTGCATTATTTAAAGAAAGGAAAAAGACATTTCTGGCCCAAATTCAACCGACATTCCCTATCCATAACCAGTTAAGTACACCTTGAAAATTACCCTTAGAAATCCATAATTCCCAATGTAGTTTAAACAGAACTTGTATTAACACCAGTTGCTGAATCAGATGTCACTGTAAAAATGAAGAATGCACTGGCAGAGACAGAACTAGGAATTAGTCAGAATACACCAACAGAGGCAAAACCTGAACTTTACTCTGAACTCAGGCTGAAGAGGCAACAGTCCCTGTGAAAAGCAGGTTTGTGTGACTACTCCCATGTACCTAACCAGGGAAGAGGAAATAGCAATTGTACAGGATTTATCAGACAAGCAGCAACAGACCCTTTTAGCTTCAGAGGGAATGCTCATGAACGTAAGTTAATTTAAAACCACTTAAGAAATGTAAACAAATGTATATACCCTTTTCATACTCATCTTTGCCATCAAAGCTGATAAATCTAACTTTTCACTGCTATCTATCTTTAGCTGTGCATCAACAGAGCTGCGTGACGCTTATGGCCAAATGTGGACTCAAGACAAACGTCCACACCTAACACAACCCTTAGAGTTAAGACTAAAGTCATAAAACAAACTAAAATTGATCTGAAATGCACAGCAGCACTCCTTTGACAGCACAGGTTTGTAACAGAAGTTCACTCATAAGGCATATTCCAGCACAACTGCCTGCAAGAGACAACTCAGCGTGCAGATGCTACCCTACTCCTTGACATCAGCCACACAGCATCTTTGTGTGATACATGTGCTAGCATCAAGCCAGTTCTTCTCTTTAGCTTTTAAATGTAATGATAAATTACAAATAGGAAACTTGCTTTCTGATTAAAAACATGTCAAAAGCAGGAGGCTAATAGGGCATAAGCCTATTAACAGCCAACAAAGCAAAGTATGTTGCACTGCTTTTAGCCATGAATGTAGCTGAACTAAAAGCTAGCATTTGAGAGTTCAGGTACTCAATTTTTTGGTTTAAGTTAAAATAATTCGTAAGTTCTCATTTCTAAAAGCTTAGCAAACGATGCAAGCATTTCTTATTTCCACTGAACAGGGAGAAATTGCTAATTTTCAAATAAAGAGGCAATGTCATTTTCTAGATCAAACAGTAACAATCCTCAAGCCCTGGAGAAAAACTCCGTCGCCAACCGACCGGTGCAAGAGGTTTAATTTCAGTGATGCCACCGCAGAGTAAGTTCTTCATCAGTTAACATCACGGCCAAACACTTCCCTACGCTGCAAGAAATCCACTGCCCAGGACCTAGGGTAGCCTACTTCTCTGGCTTGGGTAGCCTACTTCCAACAATTGATAGCTGAAAGCAACTGACAAAGCAAATGGACTTCAATTGAGGTGGACTAGGAGTTCATCCCATACCAATCTGAAAACAGGCTAAGCTCTCCCCCCAAACCCTTTAAAAACATGTTATAAAACCTTTCCTACTGGTTTTCTGGATGGTCTCCAAAGGGTTTGTCTACGAGAGTGGGAGAATATTAATAGCCTCTCTACTACTAAATCTCCATCTCAACAACTGACATCATAGAAATGAAGAATAAAAGATACTGACTGCTTTCATCAAAATTAAGCTACTGTAATTATTACACTGAAACAAGACTGGAAGCAAATTCCACACTAACCCAAAATGCCTATACATTTGACTCTTCTTTGAAGAGTATTTATTTGATTTTTTCCCAAATCTTCACTCATCAGCACCACGAATGCCTTTCCCAGGTTAGAGGACAGCAGTACCTGAAAGCTCTGTAAGATACTGGTGCCAAGATGCAGTTTACTATGCCATTATCACCTACAATTGCTGCATTTGGAGAACGCTTTTTTTCTGGAACTGAAGAGAATGTTTGTGTCTGTAGATACCACAGAAACACCTCTAGTTAGAGGATATCGAATTGGTATCCCCAAACCCCATAACTGGTCTCAGTCAAGTTCTACTGGCAGGCATCCTCTAACTTCTCCCGTACAGCAGAGGGAATCAGAAAGGGAGAAGACAACCATGCATGTTCTTCCTCTCTGTAAGCATCAGGGCCATCCAGGAGGGGCTTAGCTCCAAATAAGGACACTGAACACCTCTGCAGCCCGAGGCAGAATTGTTGGTGGCTGGAGCACAGAAGCTGAGTGTTCACAAGATGAGAATTACCATAAACACGTGCACTGTGCTAGTTAGATAGTGGTATCATACTTAAGACATGCCTGCTTGTCTCAGTGCTTTTATTAAATGATTTATATATCAACTTCCTGGCAAGAAAGTATTCCTTGCCAAGCAGAAAATTTACTTATTTTATATTAATTCACTCCATATCCAAATACTGCAAACCACAGAAATCCAGATTGGCTTAGCGGGCTGCTAAAAGAAACAGTGCAGGAAATGAAATGACCATTGGTTATTACATAAAGCATCTACAAACAAAAATAATTGTAACCTGCATGCAAGATAACGTACAGAAAGAATCATGGATGATTCAGATCTCAAAGAAGAACGGTACAGTGGAGTAAACTGACTTGTAGTATCTAACATTCCTGTGCAGCTAATGAGCAGAATACTGTACACAGAGTCCTGTGATACAACATGGCAATTAAATGGCTTTAAAACAGTTAACTGAAGTTAAAGCAGATGATATTAACTGCTCCAGCTCAAGGCTCCTCAGCAGCATGGATAAAATTAAGTTCTCCTGCTCCATCTCTGAGATCACACAAATCTGGTAACAGCAAAACTCAAGAAACTGGAATAGGAAAACATTGTGACGTGTATGGATGACATCAGGCTGAGCTGAGGTTATGTACACAGGGCAGTCCCACAGTTTTTCCTCATATAGGGCCCCAGAAAGAGCTTGCTTAGAAAGACATGGCAACTGGTTTGCTTAAGGAAGCCTACGGTCACTTATTTCAACATAAACCCAGAATCTTCCCAAGGAACTCAAGCGAGAAGCATTCCAGGAGCTTACCAGCTCTTGCCCAGTTAAAACCTTACCAGCACTTCAACGAACACAAGTGTCATACCAGAAACACCAGTGCAAAACAAAAGGATCAGGCACTGATAAACAAAACTGCGCCGAGCACGCACAGACACCCAAGCACTGCATTATAACCATAGCTGGGAGGTGAAGTCGGTGCGATTTCCTTTAGTTACCCTTGTCCTCACCCAGCGTAAGTGCAGCTTCGTTAACCAAGTTTGAATAAAGAACTGGACTTAGCCAAGCTCAAGGAGCAGTATCGTTGATTTGTTAAAAATAAATGGAAAGACCGATGCAAAAGGAAGTCCTAAGCTTGTCAAGCAAGCTGTGAGGCAACGAGTCAAACCCTCCCAGCGGTACTAAGCTGCGCTTCCATTCTTCCACCACCCAGCCGAAGGTAAAGATGGTGGCATCTTGCCTGTTCAATAAAAAGAGAGAGTGGCTCTATCTACTCAGTCTTCATCATATTTCTGAGGGGAAACCAACCAGAAATACATCCCCCCCCCTTAGATATTTCTACATATGACAACATTTCAGAGTACAAAGCTAAGAAAATCTCTTCCAATGGTTGCCTCGAAGGGACAAAACACATTCTCCAGCCCATCCTATTCGCACTCGAAGTAGCCCAAAACATCCTTCACCGGTATATCCAGAAGAACTACTACTTTTTTTGTTCGCTTCTGGTGTGCACCTCCGAAACTGTGTTTGAGATACCGGCAGGCACGCCCTGTTCTGTGTGTTGTCCTGTTTAAAACAGAGCAGCTTAAAGAGTTTCTTTTGACACCAAGCAAACGGAGCATGCCAACTGTATGCCAGTGTTCAACACATGTACAGCGTACTGATCTCCTGGGCTCTCACACATCCATTTCCTTCGGGTATGCAGCAATCTTTGCATTTTCAATCGTAACTAACAAAGTTACAGTGAATTCTGCCCAAGGTTTCAACTACTTTAACCTACTTCAGACAACAGAAGGAAAAGCTGTCTCCCAGAAACTTTATTACCATAAGCAAAATATTATCCTAAGTAAAACCTGCGAGTTAAATAAACAGATTTCTTTCACAATACTTAAAGACACATCTTATAGCTCAACAGAAACGGTGTTTGCCCAGGACCTCACTCGAACTACCTTGGACTTAACAGCATCTCAAAACTGGGGCACGACACCCAGGCAGAGCAAACGCCTCTGCTCCTGCTGCACCCACCTGCTTCCAGGGAACAACCCCCCCCTCACGCCGCGGGGGATAACCCAGGAGCTTTTGGAAAGCTGTCTTACACACGCTTTCATAGCGAGGGCTGGGTGTGCCCCACACCCCCGCGATGCCGCCACAGCTTTGCCCCGGCACCTCCGGCAGCAGCGCCCTGAGCCCCGCCGCGCCCAAAGTCACACCCGGCAGCTGCGACCAGAATTTCTGCGTCCTTCGGCGTTAAATCAAACAAACAACAAGGCGACGCACGACTTTAAACTCCTGCGCCCGCAAACCCCCTCCCTCCGCCGCGCAACAAGTGAGATGGCGGCGGCGGCCGCCACCGCTTCCCGGGGCAGCCCGGCCGCCGCTGACGGGCGGGCAGGGCGAGCGGCGCGGCCCGGCCCAGCAGGCACCACCCCATCCCGGTGGGCCGCGCACCTCCGAGGTGTGGAGGGTCGAGCCGCCACCCGCCACCCTCCCGAGGAAGTTGGCTACCCCCCGAAGCCCCTTCCCGCCCGAGGCGGGCGGGCGCTCGCTCGCTCGCTCACTCACCCACTGGCTGCTGAAGTAGTCCAGCCCCTGGCAGATGAGGCGGGCGGCTTGGGCCAGCAGCACCTGCACGCCTAGGGAGCTGCCCAGGCAATAGAGTCCGTAGAGCAGCGGCCCCCCAGCGCCCAGCAGCAGCAGGAGCCGCCGCCGCCGCAGCACTTGCTCGCCCAGCGCCTCCACCCCGTAGTTGGCGAAGCAGATGGGGAGGAGGAGGGCGGCCAAGAGGACGGGCGTGCGGGAGCGGTGCAGGCGGCCGAGCCAGCGGCGGCCCAGCGCCGTCAGGGAGCTCTTGAAAGGGTGCAGGAAGGTGCCGCAGAGCACAGCCCAGAGCAGCGGCCGCAGGAAGGCCTCCAGGATGAAGTAGACGAGGACGGCGGCTCCGCAGCACAGCCCCGCAAAGAGCAGCGCCCCGGTGTTGTAGAAGGCCTGCTTGATGGGCTTCTCCAGCCGCGGCAGCGACATCCCCGCCGCCCCGCCCGGGCCACCCAGCGGCAGCCGCGGCATGGCCGCCGCCGCGCCCTCCGCCCCGCCGGCACTCTCGCTGGGGGAGCCGCCCGGCCGCCGCTTCTGCGTCGGCGAGCCCGGAGGGGCCGCGGCCGGAGCCACCGGGGGCTCTCCGCCGTCAGCCATGGCGCCCGCCCCCTCCCGCTCACCACCGGGCACGGCCGCGGCTCCGGCCGCCGCTGCCAGGGAGGCGACGCGCAGCCGCCGCCGCCGCCACAGGCGAGGGCGCGGAGAGGCGGCCGGGGCTGCCGGGGGCTGTAGTGCCGCCCCGCGGCTCCGGGCACGGGCGTGCGCCCAGCCCGGCGGGGAAAGGGAGTTGGCGACGGGGAAAGGGTGCTGGGAAATGTAGTTCCGCTGCGGGAGAGCCGGCGGCCGCGCCCCCCCCCTCGGCGGCAGGGCCTGCTGGAGCGTCCGGGCGGTCCTCGGTCCCGTCCTGCGCGCTGCGGTTACCGCCCAGCGCGGGCCGAGCCTTCCCCGTGCCTTCGTTACTCTCGCCGAAGAAAGCTGCCGAGGAGCTGGAGGTCGGAAGAGCCCAGCAGCTTGCCTCACATCCCCAGTCCCGGCAGCGCAGCTCCGTTAAACGCTCTCCTGCTTCTACTGCTCTTTTGGTCTCTGGAAGCAGAAAATTTGCAGTGTCATTGCAAGGTGAGGAGCAAGACTGGTTAGACCAGCTGGAGGATTTTGTCTTGTCTGAACGTGTTCTGTCATGAAATGGTTTAACAAGGAAGCATCTGCACTTTCACTGGGAGTTAGGCCCCCTGAAAAAAGTAGTTGTTCCGTCTGGTTTTTTTAGACCTGACCTGTGGCATTATGTTGCATCCAATGTATTTTGGAAATAACCTAGAGAGGAGGTAACTTCCCCACATCTGGCATACACCAGCCCTCTGTGTCCATGCATGAGGGTGACAGCTAACATTTTACAGGTGGTTGTCCTGGTTTGAGTGAGAACGGAACTAACTCTGCTCAGTGATTTTACTTTTCAGCTCAGTTCTTCTCACTCGCTGCACTGTCTGAAGGTAGCAGCCTGTTCTCACAGACAGTGTCTGCTTCTAGCAGTGAGAACACCTCACGTTTAGAGTTACTACCAAGGATTGGTGTGCAGACCAAGGCCACTTCTGGATCTTGTGTACCACATTGGGGGGTGCAGAAAAGTAAAAGGCTGCACCTGCAGGGAGGAACGGACAGGACAGGTGACCCCAAACTGACCAGCAAGGGATTCCATCCTATATATGTCATACTCAGCATAGAGCTGAGGGATCCGAAGGGTCTTTGGGCTCTTCTCCCCTCTTGGACTGCCTTGCCAGCTTTTGCTTGGCTTGGCTCGGGTCCTCTTTTGGTTCCTTCCTCGGAGTACCCAAGGAGGCCTCTGTCCGTTCTGCCTTCGATCCCGGTCTGTGTGTTCCTGAACCCAGTACCAGAATCCAGCCCCTGAACACAGCTCCCATCTGCTGTGGGGCCCAATCTGGGACTGCCCCGGTGCCTGCTGCACAGCATCAGTGGTGACGGGGATGGAATTCCCATCAGGGGGGTTGGGTTCCATACTGGTCTTGTATATATTTGTATATATGCCATGTTTATAATTATTAATTTCCTTTTCATTAAAGCTGTTCTAGTTTCTTTCCTAATCAGTAAGTCTCTCTCCCTTATTCCCTTTCTCCTTCTCTTTTGGGGAGGGAGGGGGGCTAACAGAGAGCGTCTGTTATAGGTCTAAGGGGCTGCCCTGACCCTAAACCGTGACAGTTGTTATCTAGAGTGTGATGCATTTTGTGCTTACAGTTAAAATAATTTCTCTTGCTGCTGGTAAGTGCACTTTCTTAAATGACATGGAATCATAGGCAGTATTTTGAGGGATGCTTGCAGTAGGAATTACTCTTCTTCCTTATTTCGCTGTTCCTATTTAATTTATGTCTAAGGAATAAACTCTGTCATGCCTGTACCAAATTAGAAGCCCCGTGCCACCTCTCCTGGAACACCTCTCTCTCTAATGCCACCTGGAAAATCACTGGAACATGAAATTTGGTGGCCATCCTTGAGCACTGAAAATGTCAGCTAAACGTTCCTGCCTTGAAAAACAGAGTAGATTTGGTTTATTTTTCCCTATTTAGTTCTGGGAAAGACAGTTTGCACTTGCAGATTACCATCTGGACAACCTTATCAAATGATTTTTACAGACGTCTTGGGAGAAATGAAAAGTCTCAAAGTTGAAAGTGACCTTTTTGTATAATCTTCTCAAAATTCAATGTTTTGCCCATCCTAACCAGAACTGAAAAGTGTACAGGATTTGGCAGAGTTGTACTCAAACTTGCAAAAAATCCAAACCTATCTGTTTCTGCAGTCTGGAAAAGTATGAGAAAAAAAAATTTACTTCCAAAGAAATAATAAAATTATTTTGAAAATAAAGTCCTGGTGAAGTCTTTTGAACTACTAACAAGGTGGAGTTGCCAATCAGACACCCCTGGTGCTATTGAAAAAAATACTACCTTATTGTCAGTCAAAATACCTTTATTTTATTAAATTAAGTACTTGATCAATCACAAAAATTAAGAGTTTGGGAATATTAAGCATAGCCAGTAATAGAAGTGCTTATTACCCACAAAAATAAAAAGGCCTTAGCTATTAGAGTGGCTCCTCTAATACCAATTTAACTTGGACACAGAATTGCAGAGACCTCTTGCAGGCTCACTTGGCAGCAATCACCTTTTTCAGTCCTCTGTTTCTATCATCCATTGCTATTTTTAGTCCCATCTGTACAAATATGTTTTTGCCAAGGAGCAAAGGCAGGGTAAATTCCAGAAAGCATGTAAGCAAACAAAGTAATACAGGACAGTCACAGTTGAAGTTTTGTTAAGCTGCTTCCCATTCATTCCCTGGATTTGTGTTACTTATTTAGATCATAAAGCTGCTCAGGCAAGAACTCTTTGGCCCTTTTGTTTATGCTTAAAGCACATTGTTTGTATCTATGTAAATACATTATTTACTCTTATACATTGTAAATTGAAAATACATTATTTACTCTTATAGGACAAAGATCGGTATTGCCCCATTCCAAAGAAAACTGGGAAAAATTTATTCAGCTGTTTAGCAATAGCACTTTGTACTTATAATGGATGCGGGCCACTTCAAGTTCTCCGCTCACAGTCTGCCTTTTCTGGGATGTATTACATAGGTAAAGTGCCATGCTAAGAGGTCAGTGTGGCCTGCAGGCAATCCAGAAGGCATGGCTCATCTCCAGCCAGCTCAAAATGTTGAAATAAGGATATTTGTCAGCCCCTTTCTGCACAGCCATGCTGGAGAGGTCTTACTGTCACTGAAACATCTAGGGTAACAACCTGAGCATGATCTGAAGCCGGCTGTGGAGAACTGCTGCCGTGTGGGGTAGGACAGCTTTTGGTTATTCCACATGGTCGTTTTTCTGCCGCTGTTGTGCCAGGAAGGTATGGATCTCCAGTGGCAAATCCTTTACCATGCCTGACAGTGCTATGGAAACACCTTGGATAGTCACTGGATCTGAGGTGGCACAGGATAGTGATGTGTACCTGAAGGAAGAAGAGTAAATTTCCCTAGAGGGACTTCTTATCTAGTGTGGTCCATTCTTACATGTCTAATTTGCTCTGACTGGTCACTAATTGGCAGATGGTTTGTCTTGAATTGCTGACGGTTATCAGCAACCTTCCAATTGCTGTTTTATTCTACATCTGTTCATGATTCACATTCCGTAATTATCTTTGACTGATGTTTTCTTTTGCCATGCATTTTTCTGGGAGGCAACGTGAGTACTACAGAGCTCTGATGTGATGTAGAGGAAAGGTGCAGGAGGTGTTCTTTGTGTGTATGCACTGAGTAAGGTATAGGGCTTCATGTGCTATATCTACTAACGGTACTACTTACAGGATTAAAAGAACCATAATTGCTGTCCTGAATACATGAAGATGAGTTATAACTCATGCATGATAGCTGTGTGAGCCAGAAGGCTGGACTCCTTCTTGAATTCATTAGAAAATTTTGCTTTGTGGTTTTTGTTGTTTTTTTTTTTCTCATCTGCTTCTCTCCGAGAACCCCAGGAAGTACCTAGAGCGCTTTTGTATCGTAACTTTAGCACATACTGATTCACAGAAATGGAACAGTCAGGTGGAAGATTCCTGTTGGGGAAGTGCAAGCCTTCCTCGTCCTGTGAGGAGCAGGCTGTGGAAACCAGCCGCTCACGATATCTTATCAGATCTAACCTGTGTAGCTCCAGTGCCATGCTGATAAAACTGTCAGGCCTCGAGACCAGTAATTTACACCCATGTTTTTAGATTCTCTGTAAGAAAAAAGAAACTCTCCTTGTAGATGAAAAATGACGTGTGAATCTGTGAGGCTGGGCTGAAAAGAAGCAGATGCTGACATTTCCAGAGTTAATATTTTTGCCTTAAAAACACATCTGTCATCAGCCTCCACTATAAGAGCCGAGAAGCACTTATCTAAATAAACATGGCAGCTGTTTCACATGATGAGGCTTTTTTTTTAAATAGTAAAATATATGGTAGCATTTTGAAAGGTATAGCTGCCATAGGTGTTAACTTACAACAATAGGTTGGAGTGTGTAGCTGTTCTCCACTTTAGAATAATTTCAAATGCCACTTTCTCCCATTAGCAGAGAACCTCCCTGCAAGGCCAGCGTGAGTAGAAGGAAGGTTAATAACTGAAAGTATGTACAGCTGAGAACACTGCAAATGCTGAAAACTTGCTGAGAAGAGAGTTCTGGATTGTTATCTCAGGAGCATGTCAAAAAAAAAAAGAAGAGTAGGGAAGAAAAAAGTCGAGCTTTTGGAAAAGTAAATGATCTGCCTGTGGGATGAGGGTTACCATATAAATAATTCACATTTTTATATAAATGTCTTCACTCTTCTAATTAACTTCTTTCTGGTAGTTCAGCAAATCCTACGCATAAAAATGTATGATTTTGTTTCCTATGGGAATCTTTAATGAGTCACTTTACACTGATTTTAAGACCATTTTATATCATTAGGCAAGTTCAAAGGAGATTTAACAGGGCCAAGGAGAGACCTACACTTGCAGCCAAAATCAGATTTTATTTTCTTGCTTATTATCTTAGGGACTACTAATGGCTTTTGATGATAGAGCAGTAAGCCCAATTATAGAATGCACTGTAATTTGCATTTCCAGAAGCATGTGGTGTGACCTCCCTTAGGCTTACTATGATGTATGTATTTTCTGAAATGTAAAATGCAGAAAGATCTTCCTGTGTGAGAAGCCCCAGAACGTGAAAATTTTTTCCTTTAAGGTAAGTGCTTCATTAGGTTCATAACCTTTTCTAGACAACCTAATGGTTTCATCTGGATCTTTTCATTTTTGTCTGCTCAGTGGTGTTGCTTTATCAAGAGGATAAGCCTTTGCCTTGAGCTGTGCCTCTATCCTGAAGTGCTGTGGTTAGAAGGATGTTATTGGAATGGTAGATAGAAGTATTTCCAGCTCCTCTAGTAGTCTTTTTGAATGGAACTGGCCATGCACTGTGGCCTGACCATGGCCTATGCATATGTCCTCGTAAAGACTGTAGTTATAAAGGTATTCAGTTTGTGAATGTCATGTGAGCTTAGCTTTGAGGTAAGTGCCAGTCTGGTTGGCTTGCTGTAAGGGTGCTGATCCAGAGCAAGAGCAGCAGCGGGACTTCAGGTAGGTGCCAGAAGAGCTGGTCTGGCCAAAATATACCTTTCCCTGGCATTCTATAGTTGCCTAAATGGTTAAACCCATACGTCTGTAGGTTCTACAACATGTCTAAGCCATCCCTGAGGAACCTACAATATTTATAGATCTGGGCATCAGCGTTTTACAGATGCATTACTGCCAATGAGAAGTCAGTAATTAATAACAGGATCATACCCATAAATGAAAAGCAGCAGCTGGGTATGAACTTTATTGGGAAAAAATTGGAAGAAAAGACAAGGGAGACTTGAGTGTATGTCATGATCCATCAGGGGTGTGAAAGAGGAACAGACTTCTTTGGGTTTCCTTCACCCCTTTTCCATGCATGTTCAGATGGTTTGCAATCTAGGAAGGACATAAAAACCCGTGATTCCTTTATCCATCTTGCTAGCCAGGACTAGCAAATGTTAGAGTTTGCTGCTGATGCTTGCGTAAGTCATTGCGCCTGGAGAAGGGAGGAAGCAGTAGAGGAACTGTTACTTATAAATGATTCCTAATCAAAGTGCTTCCCAAGGCTATTCCTGGAGAGCTGCAGATTCCTCAACACTCCTTGCTCAGGCTTGTGTTTAAGACTAAAATGTGTCACTGTCCCTTGATCATAAGCCAGACTGTGCCCTACCCTGGAGTAAAGCCAAGCCATATCTCTGGGGAAGGACAGGTCTAGGTAGTACAAGGCAGTGGAATTTTGCAATGGATGTTACTACATGGAAGTAACATTGGCCTAGAGTGAGTCTAATCCCACATCACTTCAGGTAGACTGAAATTATCACTGTGACTGTTTCATTGTAGGGACAGTTTCATAACATACTGGGTTCAGAAAGGTAGGCTAGTTTTCCTAAGACTTTGTCCAAGAACTCCTCTGAATGAGCTGCAGCTTAGCACTTTCTCTTGCTGAAGTCTGCATAACACTTTAAAGCATATTTTTAACTCTCTTTTGCTAAGTGCTTAGGACAAACAGGACCTCCCATTAATAAAAACCTTTGATGGATGCATTAAGGAAGCAGTGCTTATGTAATCCCATATTTCCTGAGTTTACCTCAGCAGTATACCCGAAGCATAACATTTATGGAAAGTACGTGCGTGTATAAAAAGTCTTGTAAAAAGCTAGGAGTGTCCTTACTAGTAATACAACAGGGTGATTTATTGTACATGGATGTTGTACAGATACGTGTGCTTTATCATCAGACCATCAGGCAAGGGCATCCATAAGTTGTAGAAACAGCCAGTGAAGGATTAAGTCTCCAATACCTCATTCCCCTGAATCACTGCAGGAGATTTGTTCTCTGTGCTTGTGAGTGGAACAGTGACTTGGTGTGGGCTTTTCTGGCAGGTTTTGACCTAGTAGCAACTAGCAAATTCGGGTGTGTAGGCACCTTCTTCTAAATTGTGTGTATTTTTCTCTTCCAAGAACAACCCTAGTTGTTTTTATTCATGACCTTGTTTTATACATTTGCATCTCCAAAAAATGAAGCTGCAAACCATGTGATGAAATGAAATTCATATTGTCTACAAGAAAGCATCTGCACTAGTGAAAATAAAGCCTTTACTTTGCATCTAAATGCCAGATGTCAGAATTTGAGCATTTGGAGATTTAATTTGCTCGTCTTGCAATTTAGTCCTGCAGATTACATAAGGCGAATTATTTAAAACTAATGCTCTAAGGCTAAGCTGTGTGGATACATCTGTAGAGTTTCTTGTCACGACCAAGTATTTTAAAGAATGATGATGAAGTGAGAGTCAGAACTGTCACCTTTTTCAGGACCACAATAGGACTAGTATTCTGTGTGCACAGGAAACACGCTGGGGATGCGTGAGTGATTTAATAACTGTGTATCTTTGCACACAGACTGTTTAGAAGGAAAAGCTGCTCTCAGAAGGGAGGTCAGTAGCATGCTGTAATGTGGGAATTGGAAGTGTGGGTGAAAGTAGTCACCAATAGCTGCCAAAGCATGGGGTTTATAGGAGCACAGTTTACTGTAGGACACAGCAAGAAAAGCTTGTAAGGTAGTATCACAAAGCTTATGTTGCAGAAAAAAAAAATAATAAAAAGATGGAAAACCTTTGTGCAAGTTTATCTTATGAAAAGCAAAGTGCTATTTATATAAATACATTGTGGCAGTGGCTATCATTTTACAAGCAGCAGGCTGGGACTTTGAAACATCACACGAATGCACTGGTGGTGTATGCAGAACTGTACACCGACTGGACTGTGCTTTATGTGTTCTTGATGCCAATGAAAACAAAGCAGCCTCCAAATGATTCAGGGGAAAAGTCATGGCTGCAAGAAGCCAGGACCTGTTTTACAAAGCTACTGCTCTGCTTCTAATAGCTGAAGTTAGGAAAGTACCTGGGATTTAACCCTAACTTTCTTATTATCTGGGGTGGGACATAAACAAGCTGAAGAAGCTCATTAGTGGTTTTTACAAGTTTTTCTGGCCACAGCCAGTTTCCACCATAACATGTTTTATTGAAATTTTTCATAGAAACAGCTCTTTTTAGAAGAAAAATAAATAATCATGTAACTCACGGAAAAGCTTCCACAGTCACTGGGGACCTCTGGTGTAACAGCTAAATTAATCACAAGTAGCTGAACTCTCTTGTGCAATGGCATGCCAGGATTGTTTCCTTGCCAATGTCTTTGCTTCCCTTCATCTGCCCCCATGAAGCTACTGCTCTTTACCTCCGAGGTGGTGGAAAACTCAACCCCTTTCTGCAGTGTGGGGCTGCCCTCCTGGCCCATTCCTGCTGATGTGGTTATTTTGGCTCTATGCAGCTTCTGGGACTTCTGTTCAAAATCTGGTCATCTAAATCAGACTGAAAATCAATGGAGAGGTTCCCACTGATTTGTATGACTTTGACGTGGTCCTTGCCTACATCCTGCCTTAAAATCCACGTATTCGACCAGGTATATGTCTTCTAACCTCTAGCATTATGGCAAGGCACTGCGCTATAGTGAGTGCTGTATGGTGCTAGATCCCTATCCCTGGTTTCCCTAGCAGCATTCAGAGAGACAATTTGGCACTGTTTTGACGTAGCCCTGTGCAGCAACTGGCAGGAAGATTAGGAAGGGAAGCATAGCCTATAAAAGTGTGTCTGATTTATAGGAAACACCAAAATATGTGGAGGGTATGTACAGTGGTACCTGTGGCTGCAGCATTTCTGTTAATTAGCTTTCTGTTAATACAGTTTTAACTTCAGAAGTCTGAAGTCTTTTGATACTACTACCCAGCATGGACTGTATATAAGGTACAGTGGCAGCAATCAGTTTAACAAGACCTGAAGTGAGGAACAGAGTTTGATTAGTAAGTGTGTGATATGACAGCAAGTGGGTGATGTGGGGTCTCACCAGAGCAGAGTAGAGGGGCAGAATCACCTCCTTTGATCTGCTGGCCACACTTCTCTTGATGCAGCCCAGGATGCAAGTGGCCTTCTGGGCTGCAAGTGCACACTGTTGGCTCCTGTCCAGCTTGTCATCCACCAACACCCCCAAGGCCTTTTCCACAGAGCTGCTTTCCAGCACCTTGTCTCCCAGCCTGGACTGATAGTGAGGGTTGTTCCGACCTAGGTGCAGGACCCTGCACTTAGTCTTGTTGAACCTCATGAGGTTCACCTGGGCCCCCTCTCCAGCTTCTCCAGGTCCCTCTGGATGACATCCCATCCCTCTGGCCTGTCGACAGCACCCCTCAGCTTGGTGTCATCTGCAAACTCGCTGATGGTGCACTCGAGAACATCAGAGAGCAGAGAACCATGTGGCCTTGCCCAGGAGCCCTTCTGCACTTCCAGCAACTGTGAAATTTTAGAAGCAGTGTCTCTGCCTGTGCATACTTAAAGAAAGGTGCTGTGCAACCCAAGATTTCATTTTTGTTCCTTTTCAACCAAGGCAGTAAATACTCTGGTGCTCCAGGACAGGAAAGTCTGTGCAAATTGTGTTTTGAGACAAAAGAACCAGGACCAGCAGCTCCCCAGCAGTCTGATTTTAAAGTGGAGAGCTATACCCCAGAACAGCATACTTCACTCTCTAGGAGGATGCTGGGATATTTCAGCAAACAAATGTAGCACATCACTTCCCTCTGAAGAAGAGAAAATTTCTTTCCTTCATCAAGGCAATCCCAGGAAAAGTGGCTCTCAAGAACTGGAATAGATGGCACGACTGGGTTGGCTTGGCACACAAGTCACTGTGTACACATGGCATTTGGTTGATGGAAATCATGACAATATTTAGAGGCTTCATTCTACCCTAAATTACAAAGTAATGGATGATTTAGTTAATTCCTCAGCAGCTGGATATAACCACATACAGAGTGACTTCCAAAAGAGGGAGGCTTTTTGGTTCCTGGTTTTAGGTCAAGATGTTCTAACTCTGTGACACTTTGCAACTGCACTTGGAATTTGCTAGAAGTTCTGGGACAGGAGTTTACCTTTAGTTGAAGACAACTAACTGCATTTACTTATTAATACACCATGTTGATAACATCTAGTTACTTGTGTCATAAGGGTACATATGGAGGGAGAGGGTATAGTCAAACCCTTAACTGCTAGTAATTTATGGAGTTCTTTAGGCTTCTCTTGACCGAGCCTTTGCATCAGACTGAGAGAAAACGGTGGGAAAGGACAGTTTAAGATTGTGGCTTTATTTTGCCTCAGAGTTTGCTCTAGTAAATCATTCATAAAAATCTTTCATCTTATAATTTCTAATCTGTGTAGATTTTAGGTACTTTTAAAGATATTTAAGACGATCATTTTTATCCAGACTAATGATATTAAAATGAAGGTGAGCTCTTTAGAGCATTTGCTGCACATGCAGTTGTTAGGATACCACTTTAGACTGCCACTAGGACTCCTTTCTAAAGCCTTCCTATAGCAGTGATATCTCAGCAAATAGGGTTTGAGATCTAGATTCGGAGTTTAAAAACCTAGCACACACAAGGCAGTACACTTGCCCAAAGATCTCCCTATTCTGAATTTTATCCAATAGGCATTTTAAAAACCCTAGTCTAGACAATAGATCAGGCTGCAGGGATGTGGGAAACTCTGGCTTGTCCATCTGTTCGCTGAACTGATTGATGTGCTATTTGCTTTTATGCTGAGAACTGTTGTGCTACTTTGTGCATTTCCTAAAAACCTTCTCCCTCTTGTGATCCTTCCAGGCAACTCTCCCTATGCTGTTTCGGGGACCCTGACATACGGTGTCAGGGCAAAGTTACGCTCAGAGGCTGTCTGCCACATACTGCACCAGCGTTCTTAAAAGAACCAGTGTCTTTCATCTGATTTGTGAGAACATTTATTTTATTTCCAGATTAAAAACACTTTAGATATGGTATCTTCTCACTTTTGTTTCTAATTCTACTTGTATCAAGGTTTAGAGCTGGGCTGGCCATTAGATGAATGACAGATACTCTCTATTAAACCCTCTCCTCTCCCCAAAACAAAGAGAAAGGGAATAAGGGAGAGAGACTTGTGGACTGGAAAACTAAACCAGCTTTAATGATAATAACAAAATTAAATATATACAGATATATACAAAACCATTATCAAACACAACATCTTGTCACCACTGATGCTGTGGGAAGGCACTGTGGAAGTCCCAGACTGCATTTGGTGGCAGATGGGAACCAGATTCAGAAGCTGAATTCTGGAACTGGATTCAGGAGCATGGGGATTGGGATTGAAGGCAGAACGCTCAGAGTCCTCCTTGGATGCCAGCCATTGAAGAGACTTGACCCTCGTGATCCCTCAGCTTTATACTGAATATGAAGTTTAAGGGATGGAATCCCTCGTTGGTCAATTTAGGGTCACCCATCCTGTCCACTGCTCCCCGCAGGTGCAGCCTTTTACTCTCTGCACCCTCAACGTGGCATACAAGATTGAGCAGTGACCTTTATCTGCACAGGAGCAAGTATAAGTAAGAGCCTTTCTGCACACCTGAATCCTTGTTAGTGACCCCAAACATGGAGCGTTATCACTGCTGGAATCAGAAGCTGTCTGCAAAAATCTGCTGTTCAATTCAGAAAGTGCAGTTATTTAGAAGAGGCTGAGCTGAAAAGTAAAACCATCAAACAGAATTAGTTCTGTTCTAATTCAAACTGGGACAACCCACATGACACATCAAGGATTGTACATCTGATTGTAAACTCAAGGTATGCGTTTATGTATGTGATTCCAGAAGCGTTTTGAAAGTGTTTGCATAGTACATGTTGCTGGCCTGGTTTACATATTTAGTACCCATTTGGGAGGTAGTGGAATTCTTCACTGTCTCACAGTCAATACATCAGGCAGAGCTTCTGGTGACCAACAAGTGTACGCGAGCTAATACACTATGCAATTCACAGAGGAAACCTTACCCACATTGGTGAGTGTGGTGTAGTGAAATAAGAGTCCTGCTATGCCTTAAACTTTTTTTTTTTCAGAATGATAATACTCATCATTAACTGAATCTCAAATGATACATCTATCTAAGAGCAAATTTCTATTCATTGCCTTTATGTCGTTACTGTTACAAAAATGGCAATGTCTCTGAATATGTTCATGGTGGCTGTAGTCACCTCAACTGTGCTAGCGCAGCTGAAGACAAGCAGTCTTACAGTTGTGTGTTTATTTGTCTTCTCTTGCCACTGGCATGGGTCAGACTTGCTTGGTAGTGACCCTGTTGAACTTTCAAAGATATTTTTCATGCTGGTGGCATAAAATCTTTATTCATAGCTGGAGACAGCCATGAACATCTGTCTTAGTTCTTACAGCAACCCCTGCTGAGGCTACAGTGTGCTTTTGACCTTGCTCTACATGCCTGGAATATGTATCCTGGAGTTGAGAGAAATGTAATTTTGATATTTCTTTATAACTTTTTTTTTCTTTTTTTTTTTTTTTCCCCTCTGTAAGGACAGCCTCACTGGTAGCAAATGAAACCTTTCATACTTCTTCTAGAATGAAAGTTAAAAATAAATGCCTACAATCCACTGTGGACTGAATCCTAATGCCAGCACTTAGGCAAACTGTACTGCAAAATCAATGGAAATTTTACTTCTTTTGGAGGATTAGCAGAGTCTCTCAAGCATAAGGTGAACATAGGGTGAAACTAGGGAGAAGTCTTTTTAAAAATTATTTATAGGTTCACTAAAGTACAAAGTCTGAAAGTGAAATGGAAAATGAGATGCCCACAAGAAACATCGTTCTCGATAATACTGAAGTTTAACATTAAATAGCATGTATATAAAATATTATTAAGTTTAGGCATGGTTATCAGTAGCAAACAAACTGGCAGCATGGAAACCTCTGTCCTCCTGAGATTTCATGAGTGCTTTCAAAATGTTTTTATGACAAGGGCACCTCTGCTGTTGGTGGTCACTGTTCTTACCTTCATGGTAGATGAAGCCCACGGCTCTAGGAGATTAATTGCCGCAGGCTCCCAACCTCTGGGGAGTATTTGGACAGGGTTTTTTCTGCAGACATTTTCCTCTCTGTCTGTCCTAACACAGAGGCTGCATACATGCTGTGCACCAGACATGTGGGGACCCTGTCCAGAAACTGCACTCTATTCTCCATCCAGTGCCTCCAGCAAAGTCAGCCATAGCCTGGATGGGTGCATTTCTCAACACTGCCAAGTTTCTTGTGTCCTTATTGAACAGTGAAGTATTGTAGTAAAGGCAGGAGCTTAGCAGAAGTGTATGGACGGGTAGCTAGACTAGGTCCATGCCTTTGTTTTAGGAAAGATGACTTGTCTGTCTTTCTCAAAATGGACCTCTCATGGGAGAGTTAGAGAGTGCTATCTTCCCCTCTCTTCTGTCTCTTGAGGAAGTTGCTGAGATGAGGTGATACCTCAGTCCACACTGCCCTCTGAGCCAATGCCAGGGAGCCTCTTGCTTTGTATTGCAGATGCGGGGTGGCAGCAGGAGTTAAAGTGTTTTCATTCATCTCTGAGATGGAAAGTGATTTTTTTCATTGTAGACTGTACATTTCTTACAAAATCCTCCAGAGGACTATGGGCTGCAGCAGCATCCCCTGATTTACCTAACTATCATTCAAGGGTTTATTTGCCTTACTCTTGAATAGCATTACTCACAGGAAGCACGTGTCACTTTTACTTTGTTGGTCTGTGCTGGTTTCCATTGGACATTTTGTTTTTCTGGAAAGTGTTGCTTTGGACCTAGAATATTCTGGCTGCCTGGGAGACATGATGCTTAACAGGGAATTGTGAGCTAAAAGCTATTGATACAGTTGGGGGTGGAGGAGGCAAGATGTTTACTGTGCAGTTCCCACCCTGATTTAGGCCATCTAGAGCCAATCTTTTTGCTCTCCAGAGTTACTTTTTCCTGTGATTATTTTGTTGTTGTTGTTGAGCTTCTGTTGCAGTTTTTTTTCTGTGCAACTCTATTCCATGCAGTCCAAAGCATGGGCAGCACTAGCTAATCCTGCTTTGAAAGCTGGTATTCTGAATGCTTTGTGAGTTTTCAATTGCAATGACAGACTTTTAAGAAAATACAAATATTGTGTAGGTTTTGACATTTCCTTACTGTGCCCAACAACATCTCTAAGCTCTGTAGGGCAAGTAGAATTATTCTTTCTTTAAATGGTACAGGTTGATTTGTTTCAGACTGCTTTTGAACTTGCCACCCTAGCATGATATTCAAGCCTGAAAGAGCCTATCTGGGATAGCAGCAAGTTAGAAAATAGTTTGATGTTAAAAAGTAGAGTTACAACTGGAAGCGGGAGTAGCAGTGGGATAAAGAGAGTGATGCAGTCGGGCTTAGTTTTCTGCAGAGTAGGGGCTAATACAAAAGGTAAAAAAAGGAGATATAAGCAAAAGGCTGGAATGAAGTAATATTTCATATTATCCATTATATTTTTGTATTTAAAAAAAAAAAATAAATCTATACAACAGGCTGTAGAGGCAATATCACAATGATGGTCAAAGCCTGAGCTTTGATTCAGTCTGTCAGAGAAGCAAGCTCCACAGAGGCATAGGGGATTTTAGTATTAAATACAAAAGCAAGGTTTCAAGAAAGGACCTGCACTCCTGTATGTTGGAGCATTGCTTTGTCTTCCAGGGAGGTATCCCTGGTCCTGTCACCAGGCTGGCTGAGGTCCCCATGCCCTACTTTTCCATTTGCTGAATTGTCACCAAGGTTTGACCTTTGCCTTCTCTTAGGCTTTTTTCCTGGGTTAAATGACATCACTGCTTCAGAGAACCCTTCTGTGGTATTTTCTCTTTCATTTTGCACCTCTGTTTCTTCTCACAGAGCTATTCCCTGAGCACGGTAAGGAACATCACTGAAGAATTAATTTTGTTTAGTCAAGTTTCTGGTCTGACCCTTAATTTAGAGCAGTCATTTTGGTCTACAATAAACTCTGTGTTCCTGCATGCCACAGTGAAAGAATTACGAGCAGCTCTTAGCCATGTGCATTCAGGATGCTTTGGTAGCCCCACGGGACACGTAGACTTCAGTGCCTGAAAACTTGTTATAGAATGAGGGGAACAGTCAGTATGTTATCTTCTATATAATGGTGTATATGTGGATCTGCCTGTATGTAAAAGCTTTTACCTGATTCATTGAGGCTATTAGGAGTGAAATGGCATCCCATCATTTCAGGCACAGAGCGCTTCAAAATGAACAGCTTCCTCCATCTTCCATTGGACTAGATTATCTTTTGAGGTCTCTTCCAAACCCTAACATTCTGTGATTCTGTGATTCCATCTTTCCCCAGGGAGCCCATGATGCATCCAGCATGTAGGTGGGAGGAGACTGTTCCTAAGTCTTCCATCACAGCATCCAGGAACATGAAGCTTATTGTTGGGATGAGCCTGCAGCTCTGTGTGATAAATAAAGCGGGACAGTTAGATGAAAAGGTCTGACTTCCCTTGCGAAGACAAAGGTGGACTGAGTTGTCAAGTTTTACCAGCCTGGACCTCTCATGAGCGTATGGAGCACATGTTGGTAGAGGGTACAGAGCTAAACATGGTATTCTGTAAGCATGGTGAACTAATCAGGCAACAGAGAAGAATGAGAGCAAAGATCTCTTTTGACTGACTTAATCTTAGACATATATTCTGTGCTTCAGTCTTTGCTGTGCGTTTTGCCTTTCTCTGTTTCCGATGCTCATTGATACACATGGATATATCCAGTCCAGGTTACTGCCCACCCCCCACCCCAGCCCTGGTTTTTGTTAGGATTTTTGTTTGGGGTTTTTTTGTCTTTTTTGTCTTTTTTTTTTAAACACATGAATTCTGAAAATTTCATATACTCTCTTGGTATTTACTCCTCTGAAGAAAGCAGACCATCTGGGTTTGCATGGTTTGACTCAGAGGCTAACAAGAATGTGCTTTCTTAAGTGATTTTCTTAGGTGATTTTGGCTTATTTGGTATCTGAGGTCATGGACATAGTGAAAGTACACCTGCTCTCATCTCACTTCAGCACTTAATGCCTGCCCCAGACAAGCCTAGAAGGGCATGGCATAGGAGGTGAAGAAGAACCCAAAAATTGCTCAATAACTTTTGTGAACATCTGGAAAGGTTCATGGTTAATTATTTTATTCTCCCTGTTTTTCTCCTACCCACACCAAGAAATAAGATAGAAAGACACTGTTTCTTCAACTATTACTTCATTGCTAGAGAGAATGACAAATTGTAAATAATCTATGGTCTCTGCAAGCAATACGGTTTGACTCAATGATCTTAAAGGTCTTCTCCAACCTAAAGGATTCTATGATTTTCTACAGAAAGCATTGAAAGACAGCTGTATGTGTTCCCTGTGCTCCTGTTGCAAGCAGAAATTTCTGTTGGCAAATACTGCTTTTGCTAAGGCTTTTCAAAACGTGTTACTGGTCTGTGTGGGTGTATGCACGTCTACCTGTCATTTTGCTCTATTTTTTTCTAACTGAGTGTGTTTTCCTTCAGGATGGCAGGACACAGTGCATCCGAGAAGTCTGCCCTATTCTCTCGTGTCCCCAGCACCTCAGTCACATTCCTGCTGGACAGTGTTGCCCTAAATGCTTAGGTGAGTGGGGTTTTTTTTTACTGGTAATTTTGTAATGAATATGATATGACTCTGCATATCATCTTTTATACCAGTTTTTCACAATGCTGGTAAAATCTGGGAGGTAGAAGAGGCAATATCAACTCACTGTAGTTGATAATCTACAGAATTTAAACAGGTACTCAGGATCAGTGTGTAGAGTTGTGGTGGGTGGTATTTAGCAAGCAGCAGTAGAAAAGCATTTGAGCATAGAGCAGCTGGCTTTGCTTAGAGAGACAAATACTGAGATGTTTCCCACCTTCATTACACATTTTACAAGGAGTTTAAGGTGGGAGGAAATGTTGTGTTGGAGTTTGCCGCAAGAAAAAGGCCTCACCCTCTCATGTTTTTCTTCAAGTTTGTTCATTCGCATTCTTGGTTTTGAGGAAATGCAGGTCAGGAAACTTCTGGACTGAAACTGAGTTCTTAGAAGTTGTTGTCAGAGAGGCCAGGGACCCAAAAGTCTGCCTCATGGTTGCCACCTTAAGGTGAAATCAGAGTTTCAGCCATGATTTTTTTTTGTTTTTTTTTTCAGCTTTCCAACACATTTTAAAGAAGTAAGTCAGACACCTCTGAGAAGGGCTAGTTCTTCAGTCATATCAAGGAATTCAGCGACTCTTGAGAATCCTTATTTTGCTCATACCATGTCCACAGACCTCACAGGTTAACATTCCTCATCATGTGTTCCTTTATTTCATAAACAAGGAGTATGTACATCCTACCAAGTATATGAGTGTTAATTTGGTCTGTGAGGTTATAACTAGGTTTGGAAAATTTTCAGGGCTGATAACTCCCAGTTTTTCAACAGAAATTTTTTGTCATTTTGACCGTACCTTTACTACTATCCAATGTCTTGTTGCCAGGGATGAGTTAGGGCTACAGAGAGGTCTAGCCTTGGAGGCAGCAAGCCATAGAGAGGTCTGGCTTCTCATAATAGTTAACATTTTTGACTGCTTGTAACAAACCTGAATTTATTTATTTGCTAATTGAGATGTGCTACAGATAAATACTGCCTGGAACATTTAACCGCAGCACCAAGGAGTAATACAGTAAAGGAGTGAAATGGAGAGAACAGTCCAAATACTGAGCTTCTGTTTTGGCTGGCGACTTTCTTCCTTTCCTTTCCTTCTGTCAAGTCCCCTTGTCCTTTCCCATGTTTTTGCCAACTGGACTTTCCCCATCTTGATCTAGGCATTCAAAACCCAGCTTTAATTTTTTACTGCTTCGTGGGGATTTTTCTACAGATTATTTTTTCCCCTCTTATAAATGTCTGTAAATGAGTTCACTAATAATAATGATTTTCATTTTAGGTGGTCTTCAGTCTAAGGCATGTAATATACCTGTGAGTAGATAATGTCTGTTCGGAGGGAATTGTTGAAAGTTTTGGAACGGAGGTAGAGCCAAGGGGTGTGTAGCACACTGCGTGGCAGTTGGGAAAAAGAAATGCTTTCAGGGATGCTGAGCATGGTTTTTAAAGTATCATGTGGAGGACCTCCCAGCAACTGACTTCCTGACATTCAGTGTATATAGCTTAGAAGAATGCTGTGGACTCCACCGGGACTTGAATTATTAGTTTAACTAGTGGTTATGAGCCAGCAAAGCTGACCATTAAGCCAATATTTTTGCCACCACATCCTTTAAAGTGGTATCTCCTTTGCCAGTGGTTTTTTTACCAACTATTCAAACTGGATTGGCCACCCTGAATTGTGCTGGGTGGTTTGCAAGGCATGACAAGGGGGTGTGAGAAAGAACCCGACTTTTGTTCACTTTTTGACATAAGTTGTGTGATTAAAGTCCTGGCCCCACATAGAGCAGTAGAAATGTAGTTAGAGGCAAGGCTATGGCTAGGCTTTGCCCATAAGTAGGGCATGGATGTTGAGCAGTTCCTTTCAGGGCTACTGAGCATCCTCAACTGACTTCACATGTCAGTCCTGTGAAAGAAATTAAGCCTTTTCAGAGAGATGCACATTCAGTAAAACAAAGGCTGATTATGCAAGCACATATGAGGCCAAGGTAGCTAATTTGCAAGAGAGAGATGTTCAGATTGTGTCTGACTGAAGATGAGCAATTATTTCTTAACTTTTGTTTAGTAGTTATTTTAAGATTATATTTGTAAAAACACAAGGTTGATCCAATGGGTTTTGCTGTATGCTTATCCTGTTGCTCATTTGTATCTCAGAGGAAAATAGAACCTTTTTTTCTTTTAAGCTGGTCCACATTTACCTAGAATCATTGAAAAGGGGAGGAATTACAGTGTGCCAAGACCTAATGGTTTTAGAGCTGAAGTATTTGCCTAGTATTTAGTGACTTCTTGTATGTACTTACAGTGCCCATGCCCTACCTTGGAAGTGATGCCTACTTAATGTCAGATCTCAGAAAAGATAAGCCAAGAGAATGGTAGCCATTCATAAAAATACTGATTAGATGGTTGCCACCAGAAGTAAACAGGGGAAGATATTCAAAACCAGGAAGATAAGTATAGTGTTGTTGTAAAGAGTTCATGCTTATGCATCATAATGGCCACTTGTTTGAAGGAACTTAGTAGTGGAGAAGCCAAGGACTAAGAGAAGCTTGCAGGACCACAAAGTGTGTTGCAACTTGGATCTGAAAGTGTTTGCAGAGTTGCAGGACTTCAGGAAGGACTTGACATTGATGCTGCCTTCCCTGTATAGTACTCCAAACCTTGCCTTGCTCTCATGAAACCTGAATATTTTATGCGTTATGGAAAACAAATTCTCATTCTGCTCATAAACAATGTAAATGCCTGTATTTCTTGCAACCTTGTGTGAACATGGTACAACAAGCTACCTTAATGAAGCTGGACAACACCTACAGGGTTTTTTTGAATCAGTGTCACTAAGCTGATTTAGTTTGACTGCTGTGAACCCCTGAGGTAGATATGCTAAAACCAGCTAAGGCTTCTTCATTTGATAAGTTATTGTTTTAAGTTAAAGACTTTAAACTAGTTTAAATGTACCTACCCTAAGAGGTTGCAGTGCTTACTTCTTATTCTTTTAGCTGCACTATGCACTTTATGATGAGGAGAAGAAAGATTTTTTTCCAATATAAACATCCCATAAATCATATTTACATTCCCTCCCACAGCAGAATTTGTACAGATGAATGTGTACTAAAAGAACAGTGAGCTGTTAAAAGTACATATTTTTTTCATACCAAAATGGAAACACATACCAAATGACACATTGCACATGAATTTGGTCTGGTGACAATAAGCCCTACTATTTTTGTTGACAATATGGCATCTTTTCAACTCCATTCAGTTTCAATTACCATTTATTTATATTCAGGACAGAGGAAAGTGTTTGACCTCCCATTTGGAAGCTGCCTCTTTCACAGCAATGTGTATGATAATGGATCCTCATTTATATATGATAACTGCACAAGGTGTATATGCAAGGTAAGTCCGCAGTGTTTTGGTGTTGTGTGCTGCTGATTGCCTGCCTTAGCAGTAATTTGTAGAGCTGCAGAACTGCAAGCCCTGATACTACTGTTCTTTGGCATCTTGTGTGGTCCCCGAGAATCTGATCTGAAGAGCACTTGCAGTTGTGCTAGGAAATTAAAAAAGTTATTGACTGCCTCAGCTGGGACATGATGCCTGACTGGTTGTGATGTTACTCAGATTATGTGGTCCTCTTCTAGTTTGCAGTGGAAGAGGAGTTTCTAAAGGGTGAATCACCACATCTCTGCTGAAGTCTACTGATTTTTTGTTTGTTTCCTCTAGCCTGACTGTGACCATTTGTACTTTTGCACCTAGACAAAAAAATGGAAGGGTCACCAAATCAGTAAGATTTTGCAGGCCTGCAGAAGTACACCTGGGCTTTAGCTTCACAGACCCTGAATGATTCCCTTCATCCAATAAATAATTTTTATTTACTCTGAGCTTAACTATTCAAAGCAGTTGGGCTGCAGCTTGAATAGATGTAACGACTGAGCAAGCAGAAATGTTATGGTAAGGACACACAGGAGTACAAATATCTGGCTGGTGATTTCATGCTTTCCTTTTGTCCTTTTACCTAGAACTCCACAGTGATATGTAAGAAGAGGTGCTTACTTCCTGGTGAATGCAATAAAAACAAAAACCACTGCTGCAAGGAATGTGTCTCATATATCTCTCCTGATGATGTGAAAGTGTGCAAATTTGGCAATAAGATCTTCCAGGTAAAGTTTCAGGTGTGACTAAAGTATAGATGCCATTGTGACAGTTGAAACAGCATCAGTTTACTGTAAATTAGTATTGCAGCTTGCCTTTTAGCAGGATCCTCACCATCCTCCATGATGTAACAACTGAGAGGCAGAGTTTTGCAAAATTTGCTATCTGCTTTTTTTTTCCTGTGTTTGTGTAAGTTCTGCTGATATTCATCAGTGAAAGATTAGTTTTCCCTTGATGTGACGTTGTCTGTCTGTATGCAGAGATTCAAGCTGCACTTTCATGACAACTAATTAATTTTTAGTAAGGGATAGTCATGCTCTGTGTTCCCAAACAAACACTGATGTTCATGGAGAAGACATTCTGAGTGGTATATAGGCTTTATCTACTGAGTCAAAGCATCTCTTCCATAGCTGAGACAACAGGAGTTCTGTGAATTTTGTCTGGCTGAAAGTTACTCATCTTGATTTACTGTATTTCACATCTCTGCTAAGGGCAGCGCACCTATCTTATATTGGGATAGCCATGTAGCAACTCTTACTTTCTGCACCCTTATCCAATGTTTTTAAATGGCAAGGAATTCCCTGCAGAACACTTTGCTATTGCTGAGACCCTGTTTATTTTTCCAAGTGGTGTGGCTTTTTTCACACTGTGTCAGAAAAAGATTCTGTCACCTCATGGGCCATCTGCGAATGCAAAGACCCTCACATCAGATCAAATGTTATATCCATTGTGAATACTTGTTTTGCTCAGACAGAATTGCTTTCCATTTATTCCATCTTTTGTGTACATAGCTGAAGTGTTTTTTCTGGAAATTACATGTGAACCCACTGTATGCTGAGACTGTACTCAGTCTGATTGGCGCTTTCACATTGGTGCTATTGTGCTACAGGAACAAATGCCTACTTCTTTGGCACCCAATTCAAATATTCTGATTCTTGTGAAGATTTTAGTGTATTACTAAGTGTTACATGGAATAAGAAAAATAATGAGACAGTACACCCATTTCTAGCCTTGTGTGCAGAAAGGTAAATCCAGCATCACTCTCTTGAAGTTAGTGGTCTAACACAGGCAGAAAGAGCACAGTGCACTCAGGTGGAAAACCATCTTGGAGACAGAAAAATCAGGGTAGCTGTATGCAGTCAGCTGTGATTTATTCTGGTACTTTAGCAGATGATTGGAGAGGGGTCATTAGAGTCCCATATGAACATGTGCTGCATCAGGAACACGAGGCAATTGTAACATGGCCTGGCAAGAAAATACAGGGGGGAGACAGCCTTTGACGGAGCATGTCATGCTGAGTAAGTTAGGATCCTTGGCATTTCAGATGTAGTCTGTTTTTCTCTCTGGTCAGAACATCATGAGGTAGGCACATAATTGTTCGCGGCTGTCTGGTTGGACTGCATGTTCCTGTCAGGTCTATCCTCACCATTTCTTCACAGCAGTCCTGTAAACAGAAAACAGGCACATTTTGTCTCTTAGCGGGCTAGCATCAGACTGCCAGTGAGACAATGTTTTAGAAACCACACTTGGCAACTGGAACACCATGTAAAAAGACCGAGGGCAGTTCCACAAGCAATCTTTCCTGAGTAAATGGGGACAAGAGGATGAGACGTATTTTCCTCTGCACCTAACACTTTAAGAGCTTTACACAGGTTGTCTTAACTGCTCTGTGTTTGTGAAGTTCAGCACTGTATCTCTTCTAAATATTTTCAGATGTTTATCAGATCAAGTACCTGTGAAAATGCTGTAAGTAATCTAAACTAGAATTCATTACTCGACCATTCCTGCCCTAAATTGAAATGATGCTGCATCTGGGAATAAATTCACTATATGCTGACATCTTAATCAAATACTTTCATGTGCAACAATTTAAAGATGTCACTCAACCCAAATGAATCAGGTTTTTCTAATTATGTGAGCTGAAATGAAAATTTATGGCAGGTGTGATCACATCTCAAACACATACTGGAGAGAAAACAATGTAAATAATTGGAACACTGATGAAAAATGCAAATGTGATTTGGTTAGCCTTGGAAAAAAGAATTTCTGACCTAGAGGGCCAAAGGGAAGAAAACTCTGCTGAGTTTGATGTTTGTCTTTAGTCCGACTGACCACGGACAGACACCTCAAAATAATTCAGACTAAACAATGACACAATGCCAACAGGGAAAGTTATCCTTTCTTGTGCAATGATACATTACTGAAATAGCTTTCCGTTGCCACCCCAGCTGATACTATATCATGTTCTCTCTTGTAGGATGGAGAGATGTGGTCCTCTGTGAACTGCACCATCTGTGCTTGTGTGAAAGGCAAGACAGAGTGTCGCAAGAAACAGTGCATTCCAGTCAGCAGCTGTCCTCATGTGAGTGTTTTAAGAGAATGGAGCTTTCTTACTTTTTCTCTACCATTATCTTTTTCAGTGATTCTTGGAAGCGTGTGCATGGCAGTGGGGTATGCAGATTGGAAAGAAGGAGTCCTCTGGCTTATTAATTTAGGCTGGTGTTCCCCACATGTGCTACTGCTACCTTGCATATGGGCTTCCTGCCTCTGTTCGTGCTCTGAAGGCGCTGTGCTCCTTTTCTCCTCCTCTCTTTAACTTTCTCTGTTCCAAATATCTCTCTCACATATATTTAGTAGCTTTACAGAGTGGAGAAATTACTATGGTCATAATATATCATATATATATCATATAATATATCAATAGCATGCATTTTGTTAAGGCAAGCCACAGGAGTTTGTTGTACTTGCATTTCACAGTGAATGTGAGGCTTAATACTTGGTTGAAAATGTAAATTATAGAAAAAAAAGCAAATTATTTCAATCAAACTGTGGCACTTTCTCTAAGGCTGCAGCCTGAGTACTTTTTTATTTGAAAGTCTGAAGTGAACTCAAAGAGTGATATAATTGTAATGTTATTTAATTGCTTCAAAAATTAGCATTACTTGAAACCTTGAGCTAAAGTCAGCCTGTGCTTCATGGTTTTCTGTCACTGACAGATTATTTTGTTTTACTGGCTCAAGCTTTCAGAAGAAGGTGCTCTAAATAGCACATCAAGCAGGAGCAGATCTTTGAAAAGAACTGCAGAAGAGAGAGCCAAGTCGTTAGCATTACACTTTCTCAGTGTTTCCTTCTCCATTCTGGAAGCCAGTGGGGAAAACATGAATCACAGACACCTAGGTATAAAATTTTAAATTACAACCCTAGTTTGTAACATTTTAGATGTGTAAACTTTTGACAGCCAAAAGCAATGGTAGAATGGAGCCTGTACCTTGGGGCTCCCTCCTCTGCTGTGACAGCAGGCTGAAAAAGCGATGCTTGCATCCTCAGAAGAGGGGACATCCTTTTCCTGGCACCCTGGCACTCACTGCAGAGGGCAGTTCTCCTGTTAATGGGCCTCACATGAGGTGTTGCATACGTCCTAGGAAGTGTGGAGCTGCTCTTCTGGGAATCTGATGTGGCTCATGGCAACCAGGTTTGCTCCCTTCAGGCCTTTTGCAGTATAAGGAGGAAATAAGAGCTTGTACTCCAGGTGTCCTCAAATTCTTTGTTGGCTGAGAAGCTGGTACATGCTGCATCTCATTTACATTTTCCCTGTGCTGATGCATTTAAAAAAAAATTAAGATACTTTTGAGATCAAATAGATAATGTGGCTTAATACAGATCTTAAGTGAAATACATAGCTTCAGCAGTACCTATATACAAATTTGAACATTGAGATGGTCGGCCGAAATGGCTTCTAAAACGAAAATAGTGGTGGGTAAAAATTCACCCTCTGCAAAACTGACTGACTGATGAACTCATTCAGTGCTTCTACACAATCTGCTCCAAGGTTAATGTGAAACCCTGAACTGCCAGGGACCTCCACGTTGAGTCCTCCGACAAGGTCCAGTTCCTTAGGGCTGAAAAGATCAGCTTTGTTACTCTGAAGCACCATTCCCTCCAGTATCTAACCAATCCCTCCTCCCTTCCTTAAAATGGAGTTTGCAGCAAGCTCCTCCCCAGGTACTCTTTACATTTCTGCTCTTCCAAGCTAAAATGGAAGGACAAGTAGAAGAAAGAATATAAACTCTAGAGTGAGATTTATTTTCCTATTCCAAGTGGGTACCAAGTAATTTTAAAGCCTATACTGTATGCTCATGGATTTACATCTTTTCATCTGCGCTCCATTCTTTTTGATAAGATTGTCACAAATCTGTAAACATTAATTAAACACACTATATTATTCAAGATAAATATATGTTAGTGATTCTGATACTGAAAGGCTGGGTATCATGACTTATGCTGCCATCTCTGCAAACCATAGGGGTGTGAACTCCATTTCTTTTTCCTCTGCACAATATTTCTGGCAGCAAGTAGTCTCTACTGACTGTTGAATAAAATGCTATTTAATGTCCCTTAGGACGTCAGGCCACATAACATTATCTCATTAAAGCAGTGTTATGATAAACACACAACTGTGTGTGAAAGGATTGAAGATACACAAAGAACTTGCAATATTATTCCTCAACTTAAATGCTTTACCATGCAGTTTACACTTTGCATGATATTGTGGGTTGGGTTTTTTTGTGTTGGAAAATTATTTAATTTGTCAACATACATTTTGGCCAATTATTTCTTGGAAGAATGAGTTTCAAAGTGCGGTTTCTAATTCTGCAGAAATTTCCAATACCATGCAAACATTTGTATTATTCAGTGTGTTGGTGGCAGGCTGACATAATTTCAAAGACTGCTTCTTCCATTTCTTTCATTTTCTTCATAGGACTAGGCACTTTTTTTTTTCTTTTATTTTTTTCCTTTTGGAGCATTTAATCCTGTATCAGTAATTACAGGAAGTGTCTTTTTTAGCTTCTTTTCATCTGCAGCAGAAGCAATGCATCTTGCAAATTCAATCCTTCCTGCCATATTTATAGTAAATTCAATCCTCCTTGGGCTTCTAGTGAGTTTGTGGTTTCTGTTTCTTACTTTCTGACCACTGACTCCATGTAAATCTTCCCCCTCTCAGTTACCTGGCGTGGCAGCCTGCAAGGTGCAGTACACCCTGACCCACATCCAGCAAAGCTATTAAGCATGTGTCCAGTCCTGCTGAAGTTAGTAGGCCCTCCATGTGTGCTTAAACTTAAACACATGCTTAAATACTTTATAGAAAGGGAGTAATCTCAACACTTGGCAAGACTGAGTTTCAGAGATTCTTTAGACCTTTTCTTTCCTAATTTGCTGTTCACTTGCCCTAGCCCAGATCCAGCCTCTTTCTTGCCTTGTGCCATCTCCTGATTACCCAGTTTCTGCTTTGCCTCCTCTCCCTACACCTTTGCATTCTCTATTAACAATATAAGACTGTGTTAATGGTCAGTGGTTGCAAGCATGTGCCTTTTTGAACTGTTAGAGGAGATCCTGATGAATTCTGCAGCATACAGCCTTTTCTGAGCTCCAAGGCTGTGCAAAAGTTAGTAGAATTAAATTCATGGCATGTGAAGACATTTTCAGAGTTAGATTCTGTGGGTAAATTTTGAACCCGTGAACTTCAAGTGAGTTGCAAATTTATTCAGAACACGTTCCCCCATCTCTAGCACAGACTGCATTTAATGTTATACACATCTGTTATTATTACAAACAAAAAGTTGCTGTTTTTACTTTAGTGCCAAATGAGGCACAAAAAAACAACAGCTGTTCCTATTGCACAACCAAACAACCCCCTTCCCTCCTGCAATTAGTCTTGCCTTAAAAAAAAATAAAAGAAAATAAAAATCTCAGCCATAAAATTGAAAACCTCATTAAAAAAAAAAAAAGAAGAAGAAAAATCCTGGAAAATGAATAGACTCAAATGTGGTCTGCTTATAAATATTCATAGGGAAAAATGGGATCACATCACTTAGCCCGCTCCTAAGGGAACCCTCAATGCTATCAAACTCTTGCAGCACATGTTAGCAATAATGGGTTTCCTTATTCTACAGGACAAAAACAGGCTCTCAGGCGAACATGGTGGCTGAAGTAACCAGCCTCAGCAGGCTGCCTCGGAGATTCCAATTTCACTTGAATTCTTGCCACTTCCAGCTCAGCTGATGCTTTCAACTCTTTTATTGCAGCAAAGAAGTAAGACTGCAGTGCAGCGTGTAGCATTCAGCTGCGCATCTTCTGTTTGCACAAATAAGTGATGCCTTTTAACAATTCCTCCTTTAAGAGGTGTTGTCCCAGCAGGTGCTTGGTAGGTCTCCCTGTTGCAGCCTCAGCTGCTCCCTTTGCTCTGGGGCCTGGTGGTCACAGAAACGTCTAAGAACTGCCCTCATTGCCCACAGTGCCAGTGAAACTCTGATCCAGCCCTTTTCTCAAGTCTAGATGTGCCTCAAGACTTGTTCACATGAAGTTGCATATTCAAAGACAAGCTTGCACTGAAATTTCATGCCCTGAGGATGATGAGCCCAAGTGCACTCATTACCATGCTCTCATACAAGCCATATAGGTACATCAAGCACAAGCAGGATGAAGTGTGCTGCACTCCAGTCTGCTGGCAGATACTTGGGGTTCATTTCTCCCCTTGTCAAAGCTTGGCAGACAGCAATAGGACTTGCTGCCTGTGCCCGTTCCCACCACTGAGTGGGCAGAATAGTACAGCTCCACTTGCTTGCTCTTGCTGGCTGCTCCTCACTCACCTGTGTAGTGGGGAACAGGAACAGTGGTTCCACAAAGGGGATTTTCTCTGTGTTCAGCTACTCTGGGAGCAAAGGGTCAGTGCTGGGGAGCAGCACAGCTCTATATGCCTCTTCGTTCCCTGTATGGGAATGCGTGGGAGCTCTGGTATCACCATAAGTTCTGTTATATCCCATGCCAGTTTTTGCTTGGAAAAACACATTGGTCAGTCAGAATTTTTCCAGGCTTCTCCTCTAGCTTTATGGTTAGCTTTAGGGGACTTAAGTAAAATCAGATAGAACATCTTTTAATTCAGCAACAACTGAAAAGGAGCATGAATATATATATAATATATATATAATATATATAATATAATATAATACATACATAAGAGACATGCTTCCTGCTTCTAGCCAACCTTGTATGGGACACAACCATAATAAAACTGACCTGGGCAGAATGATAAATAAAGACTCAAACCTTTTGTCCATGTTACTATGACTAGGCCAAATTGTTTGCTTTTAGATGTTGCACATCCTTGGATGCATGCTCATTTACTTCACTGGGAAGACTGGTCCATGTTTGTGAATACGATTTGGTGAGAGGTACTGCAAGCTTTAGCCATGGAAGAGACCTGGCCAAACTAGATCCATCCTGCCTTTCTTCATTTTTTTTGGCAAAATGAATGATTTGGGTAGAGCATGGGGCGGGTGAGGGTAGAACAGATTATTTCTGTGTGACTGCTAAAAGGGCGTGCATACAAAATGTGTTGTATATATTCTGGGAGGTGGGGGAAAACGTAGCAATCTTGTTAACCCAATGACTAGTCTGCTTTAGATATCTGTGAATACATGAGTCCAAAAATCTCTCACACTCTCTCTAAAGAGAAAAGTGGTAACAGAGAACCCTTTTAGTATTTCATTTCTTCTAAGACTGCCAGGAAGCTCTTTGAATAGTTCTGTCTGGTTTTAACACCTGATATTTGAAGCTGTAACTAGGGCATTGAGTTCTAACACAACTTGAACTGTTTTCAAAAGCTTATCCAGCCTTACAACATAACACAGTCATCGTTCCAAAAACTCTTTCATTAAATCAGCCTGTCTTTCTCCCAATTAGGATAAAATCCTGAACAGAAAAGGATGCTGTCCTATTTGCACTGAAAGTAAGTTCTTTCTTCACATTCTTTAAATTCTTTTTTATTCTTTCAGAGAAAATAAGTATAGTAGAATTATGTTTGCTTTTCTGCCTTCTTTTCTGAGGTGGCTAAAGGGCAGGGGATCATTGCTGGCCACAAGTTTTGCCTCCTTTAAAACTGTAAATTTAAAATGTATTTTGGTTTTGTTTTATTTTTTCCGAATGAAACTATTTTTGTCAAATCTGAGGTGCCGCTTTTTGAAGGATATAGCTGGCCTGTGAAATTTGTGGGTAATAAAATAAGCAAATGAAGAGTTGTAACTGCTAGGGCTGGGTACCTTTCATACCTGTAAATAACATCCCAGCTATGTGTGTATTTACTCCAACACCTTTGCAGATGATTTGTGAGCATTAAAAAAGGGTGTGCAGAAATCTGAGACACAGTCTAGGCAGCAGTGGAAAGTACAATAGAAAGCTGTGCTTTTGCCTGTAGGATGTTTAGCTCAACCATCACCTTTTTATTCCTTTATTCTTCATTTCTGGAATGATCATCATATGATATCACTTGTGATGTCTCCTAGACAGCAAAACACTTACACAAATACTTACCTTTAAGTTTGTCCTATTCAAGACCTGTCTTCACTGAAGTTGACTGGATGTAATTATGTATTTATTTCAGGACATGCTTAAGTATTTTACCAAATAGGGCCAGACTTCTAGAATGGGGGTTTATGATTTATAGGAAGGCTTCTGAAAGAAGGAACAGGTTTTTCAAGACAGTGTTTTCTATTCTGTTGTCTAAAATCAAATTAGTTTTGCTGATCAACTCAATTCTGGGTGTTCTTGGATTGCACAAATTCCATATGTTAAATACCTCTTTCACCACTCTGCAGCTCAGTTATTTTGAAACATGTAACTTGTGATTAAATAAATCTAGTTTGCAAGTCTTCAGTATCAAAATGAATTTAAGTACAAGTAGTAACCTCAGAAACATTTGAAATAATACTGAACAGAGGGAGAATTGAAAGACCATTCAACTGACCAGTAGTTGTTTTCATGTTAGCTCAGTTTCAAGGGAGAAAAAAAAAATTGCAGACTTCTGCTTGAACATGTCATTAGCATCACAAATCTTTGGACCTCTGTCTTGCCTCTGTTCTTATGTTTCAGTCTTTCTCATGTGTTCTTTTTTAATATGAGGAGGGAGAAAGAATGGGGCCAAAGCACTGGGGTCTCTCTACTGTAAGGGGTTAAAAAGAAGACAGTACAGTAACTCCTTCAGAAATGCTGCCAGAGAATGACTTGTGATAATTTTTTCATGGGAGAAGGAGGCAGTAGATTTAGGAGGAAATAGATTTCCTTAAAGTAACTCATCTAGGAACCAGGTTACCTAAAAAAGTCACAACTTCTTGATGATCTAAGAAGCAATTGGTCATGAATATAAGACATGTGAAATTAAGGGCAAACTGTCATTGCTTGTCCTTCTGCTGTGCAGATCTGTAAAGAGACTGGCTTCATCTTCCCAGTAACCTCCTTCTAGGTACTGGCAGGCTTCTATTGGGTCTCCCTGAAGCCTTCAGGATAAACAACCTTATTCTCTTAGGCTCTTCTTATGGGTCCTCTCTGCATTTAACTGGCTGTACGTGAGGCTGGGAGGCTCATTGCCCTGGCATTGTACATGAAACAGAGGGGTCCTTTTTTTTGGAGAGGTGTCTCACTAGGGACCCATTTGGTATTTGGAGGAGAGCTGACACTGAGCTAAGCTTTGATGATTAAAAGGCCTTCCTAGCTTTTATCAGGTAATGTAATCAAAGAGCTTAAATACCCACCCTCACACAGGAGTGGTGGCTACCACTGGCTGTTTTAACATTAGCATTTTTAACAGTTGCCATTTACAAGGAACCAGTTCCACCTTTGTGCCTGAAGTGCTGTAAATCTCATCACGACATAAGACAGGCAAAAAGCATAAGGATTTCAATCATGATCACTATCTCTGATAGTAATCAGAAACGTTGCTAATTCAGCCAGTTTCTAATGAGCTAAGATACACGTAAACGGCCCTTTTCCTCACTCACCCACTCATGTTGATCCTCTCTCCACATATTAACACACCAGACATTTCTGGCAGTCCAGTAGATATTGATTTTCCAAAGTAAAAACAACACAGGAGGTACAAGAACATACTGTACACAGGAAAGCTTTGAGTACAGTTTAAATGCAGCCAATTTCTATGAAGTGGGTCAAAACCAGTCATGTTGTTAAAGGATACACTTTAAACTGAAAAAAAATTAAAAAAAAAATCAACAGATTATTTTCAAAGCAGTTTGTTGCAGAGAAAAGAAGTACCTCGTCTCCTAAAGGGCTGGAGAGTCTCTTTTGTCTACTGTTGCCAGATTTAACTATGGTTAGTTTTGGCATGTTGCTGTTTAAGCTTCATGGCTGGCATACAGTTATCACTAATTAAACACAGTAGTCATACCAGTGGAAAATTCAACAGTTTAGTTTATGCTGCTTTAAAAATGTAATGAAATGTACTCTTTTGGGCTTGATTTAGAAAAATCACCACTGACGTCAATTCCATAAATTAGTAATCCTATGTTAGATCAAGGTCATTTTTGTATTAAAAAAAAGAAAACTCTAAACCTGGGTTCAAATAAAATTAACAGACTGCTTTCAACTCCAGACAAAGATGGTAATTTGCAGTGGAGGTTAAATCTTTGACAAAGAAGAATTGATAGGCCTTGCTGAAATTACAGCAGGCACTATGAAAGCTTCCTACTCCAACCACGTAGCTATATTTTAATTAGAATCAATAATCTTAACAGAGTTTTACCCAAGACATTGTGAGGCATTATGGATGAAGCTTTTTCAAAGTGGGCTGCAGTCATCTATGTCTAGCAGTACACATGATTAACCTTTCAGTAAAGGCTTCTTTAGGGGCAGAAAATTGTGTTCATCCCAAATTATTCTGCAGCTTTTTTAATTGGCAAAATGACCAATGAAGCTAAACCAAATGCAAGGGCATTTGGGCCCATCCTTAGGAGGAAAAGGTTGGCTCTTTCACTTGGTCCTGCATCCTTTTTATGTGCTTTTATATAAATACTGAAAAAAGCACTAACTCTTCAAAGCAAGGTACCAATGAGAGCAAAGAGTGGGGCTAAAGGACTACACAGGCCCCCGCTGGTCCTGGGTCTTGTGCTGTTTCCTTGCCATAGAGTAATACATCAGCAAAAAGACTGCAACTGTTTATTCATACTGGAATGCTGTTCATGATTTACCTCTTCAGCTCTTTCAGCCATGATGGTCTACTGTATAAATATGTATTTGGACAAATTAGAATGGCTATTTTATTTATTAAATAGACCATAAAATCTCCCATGGAGTTTTTGACACCACACCTTGTAATGTGTATTATATCAAGCTGCACTATGCAGCAGTTATGAGGAAAGTACTGTTATGGCTATGCATTTTTTACAGAAAAGCTAATGAAATTCTATTATGTATATTCTGTAGCTATGTTAATAATGCATTCTGTTTGATTTAGGACTTAATTCAGCATATGGGCTAATTGCATTCAAAGTTTAATTCTGTTTTTAAAAAGCTGAGATCTTTTTGAATTATAGATGTGCAACCAGAACATCCTTAAGTGGTAAACTTGTATTTTTTCCTCCCTCTCCTTACTTATAATGTGTCCAAACCAATTTTAGTTATAACTTAAAGTATATTTTTCTTGGCCACTCTTAACTAGCTACAAGCCCAGAAGAGTGTGACCAGACATCTGGACATCTTGGACTTCAGTTGACTGTTCTGATCTCCTGAAAAAATAAAACAAGTTATTCCATGAGCACCAGAGCTAACAGAGCTTGGTTTCCTATGGATTTGTCTCCCATTTCCTTTATATCCCAACAAATAATAAACCCAGCTAGAGACAATATATCCCGTGGCTTCTCTAGAGCTACAAGTTTGCTAACCGCCCAGCCAGTATGTTCATGCTCTCCAGCTGGTCAGGATGTGTGTGCTGACTGTCTGTCTGGCCTCCACCAAGCAGTATATATATATATATCACCTTTTTAGAAAGGCTAAGTACTGTCTGGAGCCTTGGGGGTATTGGGTAGAAGGTAGAAAGGTCCCTTTTTTCAACCACTTATTTCAATTACAATTACCTTTACTCAGCACACTGCTTACTAGAAATTAGTTGTCTTTCAGACTTTTATCCCTCCTTATTACCCAAAGCAGGTTGTGATTCCATAAACATTTTTATTTCCCTATGAGAACATATGAAAACTTGGGGAATGGTAGAATATTCTTTTCCTTGTTGTTGCTTTTTCAGCTTCCTTTTTTTGTAAGGGTAAATGTGTTTTCAAAAGCAATTCTCCTTGTCCACAGTTACCTTCCCTGTTACCTTTTCTAATGAAAAATCACAATTTCATTTGAACTGGCCACTTGATTTGAAAATACAAGGAAAGTGTGCCATGAGTTGTATAGTATTCCCTTTAGCACCTAAATACTATTATTATGAGTTTGCAAGTAAGCCTTAGGTTAGAGCTGAGCAAACTGCATGAATCACACGTGTAGTTTAAGACCGTCAAATGTAGAAGTGTGAATTCTATATTTAGTTCCTTAAAAAACAAATGTCAAAACTGTCAAGCTCCCAGAAGCTTTTGTGAAAGCCAGAAGTTTTGAATGCTGATATGGGAGCCCAAATGCAGGATTTCCAAAAGAGGTTTAGAATTGTTTGTGGCCAGCTCCCAATAATGTTTAATCAGAGTTGTGTGCCTAAGGCACTTTGAAAACCACAGCCTCCTGACCATAGCTCTGGGGCCCTCCCTTGAAAAAGCTGTGGTTTCCAGGGACAGAGATAAAATGGGTGTATTTGTCTTCACGTGCACGTGTAGATGAGCAAAAGACACCAAAGATCATCAGTGCCAGGTTCAAAACAAGGAAGAGTCAGTGGTTCTTTGTGCACTTTGCCCAAGGATGTTCTGGATTCTAAAAACATGTTTGGGTTGAAAGGGAGATAGGACAAAATCACAGAAGAGAAGTCTATCAAAGGTTACTAAATAAAAAGAAACCATGTCTAGCTCAGAAAGTTCCTAAGCTGAAACTAGTTGAAGGCTGGCAGAGTCTTAGGAGGAAGCATCATATATATAATTGTCCTTTTCTAACTCTACCCTAATATAAAGACAAGGAGTATCTGCAATAAACTGAGAAAAATTTATGGTGGGAAAAAATGGGAAGAATATTCACCCTATGCCTTGTTAGCACAAGGTAGCAAAATTCATACTCCAGCATTGGGATATGTAGCTTTGGGGATGTAACACCACTTCCCCATCCATTATATCCCAACAGAGGAGCAAGTCACACACCATCCTAAGTAGAGAACCAGTGCTTCCAATAGAACAGTCAAATGGAAAGACTGTTTTGTTTCAGAAAGGGGAAAAAAAGGAAAAAAAAAAAAACCAGAAGCAAACCATAAACCATGGTTTCAATCAGGAAACTCTCCCAAAAGTAAATAAACAACCGAAAACCTAAAAGTGGCAGGAACTCCTTTCAAGTTGCCTGTCTTTTGCAGTCTTGTAACACCCGGTATTTAAGGTTTATTTCTAGGCCAACCACTTCTTCTTACTGCCAGTGCCTGAGTTATCACACACACTCTTACAGGAAGCGGATTTTTTTGTTTAAAGCCCACAATTTTAGCAAACCTTTCAACAGTGTTTTACATGGTGATATCAGAGAATCAATTATTCAGGCTGTTTTTAGGTAGATTTCCTTTCCCTCTTTCCTTGGTTATTAAAGAAAACAGCAAAACTTGGATCAGACATTCAGCTATCCAGTCCAAAATACAGTCTTTTTTATTTTAACTGCACTGCATCAAATTGACATACGATGTGAGACGATGTAACATAACATAATAGCATTGCTCTGCATAACACATTAGAAATTGAAAATAAATACTTTCTTTGGATCCCATTGATGCTATCAGTTTTACTTGCACATCTCTAAATTAGGTTTGTTCCTCTCATGTCTTGACTCTTAGCTAGTTGCTTAGGTGAAGAACCTGCCTCCCCCGTCTTATATGTTAGTTAATAGTATGAATAACATGTCCATGTTCTTGCCCTCTAGAAACACACACAAAAAACAGTTCTCTCCTCTGAAATCTTCACTAATGTTTGGGCTGATTTTTTGTTGGTAGTTTCCTTATTTTCATAAAATTTCTCATTAATGTTTAAAGAAAATTTCAAGCCTGAAAAAATGAAATAGAATCTCATCAGGTAATAAAATGTATCTTAATATCCATCATGCAGATAATTACATGAGTACATAAGGAAATCAGAAATGTATTAGTATGATATAATGGTAACTCATATGGTCTCCATATAACAGTAAATCATATGGTTTCCTAATAAATCTGTGGTGTTTTTTCCCATTGCTAAAATTTACATTGGTGATTAAATAATAAATTATTCCTGACAGTTTATGGAGAATCAATTAATATTTTTATGGACTTTGGAAAACAGTTTTTGCTATACTCATTGGTATCAATGAGGAAAAAGAGACACAGAAGTGCACAGTTTTAAAAGCACTCTCTTATCACCAAGTGTCTTGGTTTTCAGGCTCTGTTAAAAGTCCACTGGACCTGATTTCTGTAGGCCACATTATCACATGTGGTTCATTTTGACTCCTAAGGAGCTGTCAACATGATGTCCTCGAGAAATGGAAACTGTGGGTCCCTAGTTGCCAGACATAGTAAAGAGGCTGAATAACGATGCCAAGACTAGTTTCTGACTTAGCTAGAGAAGAATGATGTGGCACGTTAGGGGTGAAGTACTGATCTCTTGGGTACCTGCTCTGTCATGGCACTGCCCCATGCAGTGAGGTAGACTGAGGATAGACTGTAGGAAGACCTTAGTTGCAGTGAGTACAGCCAAGCACTGCAACGGGTTGCCAGAATTGGCTGTCGACTTGCTGTTATTACTGGTCTTTAAGAGCAGGTTAGATAAATGTCAGGAGTAACATAGGTACAGGTGATTCGGTGCTGTATCTGGAGAAGGAAAAGGCAATGTCTCCTGGGGTCCCCTTCAGCCTCCTTTTCTGTCTCTCCACGTAGGTATTCTTGGACACTCTTTAACTACAGCTAGAAAAATGCCAGAATCATTATAGCTGCTTTAGCATAGCACTCTGCCCAGTCTGCAGAACTCTGATGAGAAAGGTGTATTGTATAGTTAGAGCTGCACTGCACTCCAGCAAAGGAATTCCCTGCCTATTCTCCTTAACATCCATGTCTCATTTTTTGTAGCTTGGAATTTGACTTTTTTAGCCGAGTCAAGCCATTGGTAGTTTGTCAATTTTTATTTTTTTTTTAAGTGAATAAAATGCGTTCCTTATTACTCTCCCCTACTTTTTTTGTTTGTTTGCTTGTTTTTGTTTGTTTGTTTTCTTGTGGGTTTTTCTGGTGTTGGTTAGTTTTGTTGTTGTTGTTTTATTTTTTGTTTGGTTTTTTTTGGTGGGTGGGTTTTTTTTTGTTTGGTTGTTTGTTTGGGGTTTTTTTCATCAATGCTGTTCACAGCTCTGATTATGGAGTCAAATGTTGTTACTGCACCAAGCCCTCCTCCTAAAACAGGCATCATCTTTCAAAAGCAGCCTCAGCCCACGGGTATCCAGCTGGCAGTAGCAGCATGCATTTCTCTGCCTTTTGACTCATTCTTCCAGGAACAGCAGCAGTGAGAGGCAGTTAGGACCTATTATTACACCAGAAGGCTGCAATGCAAATAAATCAGCTACTTCTCTTCTTGGCTGCTAGGCAGTTCAACTGATTGCTGGGTAACTGCAAGGTAACTCAGCATTGTTGTCATGAATGTGGAAAAGTTCTGCCTTTGAGCTGCCACTTCTGCAACCAGCGTATGGCTGCAGACATCAATGAGAAACCTTCCATTTGTAATGACATAAATGACTGGTAGAAATATGCCCTTAGATAGTCATTGTGTCATGGTTGTCACATATTACTGACTTTTAGCTCGTAGCATGATAACAGTAACTACTACAAGTCAGTTGTGTATAAACAGCGTATGTGATAGTTTGTAGCCCTGAATAAAGATGCTGGTTCTGCAGATAATTTGGGAAAAAACCCATAAATGTACCTGATTTATAAAGTTACTATAAGCGTGTCTATGTAAAATACAGACAGAACAAGGTCTAAAGTGGTCTGATGGCTTTTAATTTTAGGGGATCACCCCTTTCTGACTGGGGACATTAAAATTCACCTCAAGTATACACATGTTGTTTTGAATTCTGCTTCTGTTAGTGACTTAGGCTTTCCTCCCACAGGACGTCTTAAGGGAGGCAGCTCATCCCAGCAGGAATTTAACTGTCTGAGAGGAATGCCTGTAGTCTTAGAGACTTGTTTGCACTCCCAGAGCTTGTGGCAGAGTGACAGGCTTCTCCAGAGAGTGATTCCTCATGTCTTAAAAAGAGATGTCTAAAACTGGTGAAAGTCTGTCTAGTTAAGCCTGTTTCTCTCTGTTGGTGAGAGGGGGACTGGATGAATAGCTTTGACTAGACATTTCATGTTTGGAAAGCTGAAGCTAATTGAGAAGGCTCCCATCACACATCTCCAGAGACTTGCAGGTTCTGCAAGCCTGGGACTCTGCCTGCTCTGATATCATAAGTGGGGCTTGTGTTTTCTGGAAATGAAATAATTTGAAAAAATTCGCAGACTTTGTAGTGCCCTAAACTGTTCAGAAGGTATATTCCGTTTAAGGGGTAGCATAAAGGTTTGAAGGTGTATCTTTGGTTCCTAGCTACAGGTTAGCCTTCCTATGCTGCCCCAAGGATCAGCTGGCCTTTGGTTCCCACCCGCTTTGGGAAAGACTTCTACTGAAGCCACAAAGCTTCAAAATATATGTATCCTAGTAGGTGCTGGCCATATCTGTCCTGTAGGGCAGATAGATTAGTTGTGAGTGGTGTCAAGTTCTTATCAACTGCTTTTTTTCAAGCTTTGATTGATCCTGATATGGCGCTTTTATTTCTCACTCACCTGCAGAGCCTGGAGTTTGCACTGTATTTGGAGACCCTCACTACAACACTTTTGATGGACGGACATTTAACTTTCAGGGAACGTGTCAGTACGTTTTGACAAAAGACTGCTCCTCCTCTGCCTCACCCTTTCAGGTGCTGGTAAAAAACGATGCCCGTCGGACCCGTTCTTTCTCCTGGACAAAATCAGTGGACCTTGTGTTGGGCAGAAGCACAGTCAGCCTCCAGCAGCACCTCAGAGTGAAATGGAATGGGACCCGCATCTCACTACCTTGCGAGACACCGCAATTTCGGATTGATTTGGATGGTTATTTGCTGAAAGTCACAACCAAAGCAGGTACGGCCAGTGCGTGTGTATCTTTTTCCTGAAGAACTTCTCAAGTGCAACACGAACAGCAGTCAGGAAAAAAATCATGAAAGTGGAAATAAATGTAGTTATAAGTCTTTAGAGTTCTAAGGAACCCAAAGTGCTTTCAAAATCCCTGTAGTATACAGGCAGAGATCCCAGCTATGAATTTGAAATCTGCAGAATATTTGTTAAGCTGTATTTCATTCTGCAGCTGAAAATTAACTGCCTGTATAGATGAATGTGCTGTGATTTTCACTTCCAGTAACTTGAGTGGCTTATGTAGGGTGATCATTTGATACTTATAGATAAGAACAAAGAGGAGATCAGTCCTTAAACATAACATTCAGTTTTCTTCCCAGTTGCAGCAATATACCTTACAGTGTAAGTCAGCAATTCTATAAAAATCATAGTTACTAATGGTGGGAATGAGTTTAAGTTGTTAACCTACAGGAATATTTCACTGGGACTACTCAGCAAAATGGAAGTGCTGGTTTGAAAACCAGGGCCTGCTTTGCTGTTGCGTGCCATCTTGTTGGGCTTGCTTTGTGCTTGAGTAAGAGTTTGTCAGTGAGGAACAGTGAGTCTGCACCACCGGAAGCAAAAGAAAATCAGAAGCTTCAGAGAATCTCATACCTTATTTTTAGAAACAGAGAAGGGAGATAGCAGACTCTCAGGTCTTTTGAGTCCTAGAAGATACATTAATTGTCAAAATGTTAAACCAGAGGACTCTTAACATTTGTTTTGAAAAACTGTTCTGAAGCTTCTGATATCCTTGCATAGATAAATACTGAGGGGAAGTTTAAAACTTTCTTGTTAGCATGTGTAGGTACTACTGTAGTCCTGAGAGATTTCACTTACACAGTGAAGCACTGTTTCAGTAAGAATATTATTTACTGTTAATTCAATTAAACACCATGTGAAAGCAGTGAAACCAATCTTTCTTACAGAGTGACATGGTCACAGGCATGATGCATAGCCGTACTCATTATCTAGCATCGGGTTTTTTTTCAAGAGGGACCCTAGCACCCACTGTTGAGCTTGAGAATTTAGACACCTGTTCATATAGACCTTGGAAATGTAAGTCTGCATAATGTGGATCCCAGCTCCGCGCTTATTCCTCCAAGTGGCAATGCAGATTTTTGCGTCTGTCTGTAAAATGCTCACAAGTTGACCATTATTCACAACTTCTAATTGAAAGCATCTAGAGGATTTCTCTTTGCAGCCAGCTGAATGCTATGAATTCTGGTGATGTGGATTTCATTAGCCAACCACAGGCCAAGAAAAGGTTTTCAACTGAAAATGAATGACAGCTAATCCTGCTGCTATTCCATTTGTCTCTGGTGCAAGCCTAATAACTGACTGCACACACCCTTGTCCATGTGTTGGCAGAGGGAGTGCAAACATGGCATATGACAACATACCAAACACTGTGTAATCACTGCAAATTATAGCCTAAATAATTCCTCCCCTTAACGGAGCAGGATCAGGTTTCTGACGCTGAATGCGGCACCATGGGTGAAGTCCTCCTTTCCTCAGCACGGAAGGCCTGCAAAGCAGCAGAACAGCATGGCTCCATTTTGCTGGGAGAGGACAAGCAGTGGAAAGGCTGTAAAGAGGAGGAATGCGCTGAGTAGAATTGCTTTAAAGACAAACCTTTTGTTTCACAGGAAATTCCTAGTGCTGGGGTGGGATGAGGAAATGGAGAGTTTTCTCTGTTTCAGAATGAAACATGGATTTTTTTTTTAAAAAATGCTTTCCCGGTGTGAAAAAAGACGGAGAGGGAAGAAGTAATGGAAAATAAGCAGAACCAATGCACTAGAACTGAAATTCAAAGTAAAACTGTGCTGAGAAGTGTAGAGTCTGGTGCTTACTGCTCAGCCAGCATTCCCACCGCTTTTGGTTTTCCTTTTGCAGAGCTGGGAGTTGAGCTCTGGATAAAACAGGGGAGCCCAAAGCTTCAGGAAGCCTTTTGTTCCCTGGCTACAGGGCAATTTGCATGGCAGGGCTGTCCTGGAGTTGCATACCCTGAGGGTCCAGGCTTCCAGGCAGCCCACCTGGCGAGCTGACAGGAAACCAGCTTGGATCCCTGCCTGTGCTGTGTTGGAAGTTCATTGAATCTGATACGTGTCCCTGAAGCATTTCAGTTCTGATGAATTGGCATTTTTCAATGAAAACCTGTTTTGTTGCTACGTTCCTCACCAGCTATAGCCCGGGATACCAAGCAGCAGCAATTTTGGCACCCTGCACTTGCAGGTACTTTATCATGGGTGTGATTGGGATGGTGTTGAGCTCTTGTCTAAAATTTCTGTGTTAAAAAGATGAGAGAGCAGAGGGCCACAGGGCTGGCATTACTTATCTGTCCCTCTAGTGCAGGAGCATTTTGTTGTTGTTTCTGTGCTTATCTTCTGCATGAAGTCGCTTTGCTGAAGTTTTCGGTACCCCTTTGGCACTAAATCTTTAGGGAAGAGTGGTCTGCCAGTTCTTGGGGATGCCTTTATTATGAACAATTACACGGAACAATTGATGGGATCCCAGCATGGGGAACTCAGTGTGTGATGTGCAGAAATCCAGAAGAATTTTTTTAAATGCAGTAGAGGACATAGTGTGCCAACTTAAGAAATCAAAGAACAAGATAGTTAAGCGTCCTTCAAAGAAAGAGGAAAATTGGAAACCCCTAAAAAGTAAGTCAGGGAATATTCCTTTTCTGCACATCCCCAGTTGGGACAGATGCTGCATTCTTTGACTTGACATCTCTTGGATTCTGATCCTTGTCCAAGCGAATGGGAAACTCATCTATTTTGTCAGGGAAAGAAAGTGGGGTATAGGCACCAAGAAACTCTTCCAAACAATTTCTCTCTGCCAAGGAGATAATTTCAAACATTACTCCATAGCATAATCCTGTCTGTCACGGCTCTTGTGACAATCTGAATTTGCAGCCAACTGAATTTGCTGCTTGTGAACAAACAATAAAGGTACACACACATGGCATGGTGTGATCAGGCTCTGAAAAAATGATCATGCGTGTAGGAATAAATAACCTTCCTCATTACCCCAAAAAGGAATAAACTGTGTTTTGGACAGAAACCTTTAGGCTGCTCATCAAAGCTAGAAATGACCTTTGTATCTGAGCAATTACAGCAGAATATAGTGTAATTAAACACTGCCCAGCTCAAGGAAAGTGAGTCCTTGTGGTAGTTAAACTGTGAGTCTCTTGAATCAAATCCAGTAATCAAATCAGGACCTTCTAGATTTTAAAATGTGCATTTTTATACACTGAGATGAAATGTCTTAATTTTATGTTTTTCTTGTCTGCATACCTAGAGTTCACAGAGTAACATGTAACAAGTAGATTAACTTCACTCACAAAAGACACACAAATATTCAGGATAATTTTAGAGTTAACCTTTCGTAATGATCATGAATGGTTTCACTGGAAGTCAGTAATTTTTGGCTTGAGAAAAATGTTGTAAAAGGAAAATTCGGATAAAATCATTAGGCAGCCTTTTTTGACTCTACTTAAAGTCAGCAACTTCCGAAGGGAGGTCTCTTGGGGAAGAACACCACCTTAAAAAAAGAAGTTATTTTCTGAAGAGAACCATCTGAGAATTTGGATCTTGATGCTTCAAGCTTTAAGAAAGTTTATATGATTCTCAAGTCTGAAGAAATCTTAGTTTATAAGTTAATGGCAAGGTTTTCCTAAATTCCAGCATGTCAGTATTAACGTCTGCAAATCAAGCTGTTTTGTTTTGTTGAGCACTGTCAGAAGTGAAGACAGATGGAATCTGAATTTGTCCAGCAATGCTTAAAAGGCAGCTTTCCCCATAGCCACTGTGCTGGCCTCGTTAACAGCTATAGCCTTGCACAGTATCTCAGTTGGCTTGGTGTGAAGTGCCTTTGGAGGAGGACACAGAGGCCATGTCTGTGCTGGATTTATTAGAAAATTTGAAACTGCTTTCAGGCACAGTCAGCTCAGAATGTATTTGTGCTATCACTGCTAGCCTATAGTGATACAAAAACATGATGCAATAGACTGTAGTGACCAGTGATACAGAATAATTTGAACAACCTTGCCGGGTAAATTGCTCCCCAAACTCTTAGTGACATGGTGTAAAGTACACAAGCGCCAGGACATCATGTCCCCATGGCAAAACACCCATTCTATAGCCAGAACTTTTTTAGACTCACTCTGTTTCTCTGTTGTGTGAGTAGGATCATCATAGGAGACAATGGGATGTGTTGCTAAAGAAAGGGTTCCAGATTTGAATTGAGTCACTGGTATGTTAATTACTTACATGAGGATAGGGCAGGATTTGGATCACCAAATGACAAGCACTGATTTACAAGAGGAAAGGGTGGTGCGAGGCTAGCCCACACAGCAAATGTTGAAAGCTGGAGAGAAGCCCTGGTGCTGCGTTGAGGAGTGATGCTCTATGGTATTCTTGTCCGGACAGGTAGAAGAGGGCAAATTCTGGATTATCCTGTTTAAAAGCAGGCTCCTGTATTTATCCTTAACTAGCTGCTGCACACAGGTACTTTATGGGAATAAATTAACATCAGCAAAATGAGTTGTGGTCTTCAGATGCAGGCTTGCTGCAGAGAAGTGAAGCAGCATTCATCAGACATTGGAAATAAATAAAGGCCATTTTTGGGTAGAAGTTTAGTTGACGTTGTTTGGGTAGAGGTTAAGTTGATGTTGTTCTTATCCCGTATGATACCAAAATTGCTTTTCCTTATGAGGTACATTTTTACAATTATGAGGTACATATTTACAATTTCATCCTCAAAGGATGGAATTCATTTAATTTACAATCACCAAGGTGAAAACTAGAAATTTAATTTCCACCTGATCTCTGGGCAATCTAGAGTATCTCTGGAAACAGAAAGAGCATTCAGAAGGTAGTTTATTCCCTCTGCATTAGACACCCATGTTATCACCCAGAGCTGCCCATTTCTCTATCAAAGAGAGGGCCCAGCCAGCTGGCTTAAGCTAGACAGCTGGCTTAGCTAGACATCTAGTTTTTGGATGGGTACAGCCAGATAACATGGATTTCACCTATATAAAAAAATCCTGGTTTTGTTGTATGAGAAGTGTAAAACCTTACTCTAAAACAGATTGTAGTGGAGGACTGAGTTCCCAGCCGCTCGATGAAGGTTAGGTATTTACCATCATTCCTCAGTGTTGCTGACTTGTGAAGACAACTTCAAAAGGCTTGTAGTTAATACCTTTCGAATGAACAGTTTGAATCCAGAGTTGAGTTCAGAATGCCTTCTTACAACAGTTTTACCCACCTGACATATCTTTGTGATCATCATATTAACCCCCTTTGCCCACACAAGGAAAGGTACTTTTCTTGGAACAGCTGTATTCACCCAAATGAGTGATCAGTGTCAGCTTTGCAGACAAGAAAAGGATGTTTTCCAAAAGGTGGTGACTGGTGGAGTCTCGTGGGGCATGGACACTTTTGTGTGCCCATCACCTGTGCAGTGGGTGACAGTAGCTGAAATTCTGGGACCCTGTGAAATCAGCTAGAAACTTACCCTAGCCAATTCAATTTGCAGCATTTTGCAAGGGCCTTCTTTCCATGTTGAGAGCAGTTCTGCCTTGGCTCTAGAGTTTTTTAGGATAACCCCATTCATTAGCAAGGAGGAACAAAAGTAAAGAGAGACAAGCCTGAGTGTGTTATAATTGATTGTGATTTAAGAAACACACCACTTGCCGGAGGCACTTACTAGGAGGTATATAAAAATCCAACAACATTATCAGAAGGAAGCCAATGGCTTTGTTTAGGTTCCCATGAACACTGTTTCACAAACATAAGGCACAGTTTGTTATCATCAATTTCTTCTTTCTTTTTTTTTTTTCTTTTTATTTGTGTGCATGTTTTTGTCTCATCTCTTCATTAGGCTTGGAAATCTCCTGGGATGGAGACAGTTTCGTGGAAGTCATGGCTGCGCCGCATCTGAAAGGCAAACTCTGTGGTCTGTGTGGCAATTACAACGGGCACAAGCGAGATGACCTGATTGGGGGGGACGGGAATTTTAAGTTTGACGTGGATGACTTTGCTGAATCCTGGCATGTGGAGTCCAATGAGTTCTGCAGCCGACCACAGAGGAAACCTGTGCCTGAGCTCTGTCATGGGACGGTCAGGGTGAAACTCCGAGCTCACCGGGAATGCCAGAAACTTAAAGCATGGGAGTTTCAGAGCTGCCATTCAACAGTGGATTATACCACATTTTACCGGTAAGTGTGGCTTGCTGTGGAGGGAGATAGTAAATTACTGCAAGGAGAAAAACTGCACAGTTGGCCCAATTTCAGTAGTGTTTGAGCACATGCTTTGAGCTGTTTTTGCTTAGAATTCATATACAGGCTCAGAGTTAGATTATGATGGGCTTTTCTGAGTCAGGAATTGGAAGATGATGGTCCTGAGATAATAAAGACTTGAACAGCCAACAGTGACAAAGGCAGGCTTGTGATCACCTAGAGAAAAAGTACTTTCGGAGACTGAGACGGGGAATAGACTTCAGAACATTTTGGTAAGCTCTTTCTGATTTCCAAGTCAGATGTAAATTGGAGGCTGACTTTAATTGCTTTTGCTTGAGGTCCAGAGAAGTATGTCTTCCCAGAAGCATTTTGAAAATTACTTTATTAGAGCAGCAATATTAAATATTACTAGTGCCTCTGGGATGGTGTAGTTTGTGGGTTGAGAGTTTGAAAGGAGTTAACAGAAAGTTCAGTGCGTGCCTATCCTGCCCTGGGAGCAAAGGGAGACAGACGAGGGTCCAGAAGCCTTGTCTGAATGAATTCTTTAAGATTTTTTTATCTTTAAAATTCTTCCAGTCTAAACCACAAAGACATTGTTTCTGTTATTTAATTGACATGAGTTTATTTGTCCCTCACTCAGTAAACAAAGTTGTCTTTCCTTCTGATTACCTGTCATAAAAGATAAAAGCAGTTGTATGATGGTGGATGGGCCTGACTGATCTCTGCACTCCCAGCTTTCCCCACTTGCACACATCTGCTGAACTACTGGCGCTTATTAGGAAACGCTCTCTAAAATAACTCTGTTTCCCTTATGAACTGCGTTTCCTCTTCTTTTACAATGAGACAGAAAGACTTTTATCTACCCCAGCAGAAAGCATCTGGGACTGGGGAATGCTAGAAGATGACACACAGCTTGGCTTGTAGTCTGTGTGCTCCTGCATTTAGTTTGCTGTAGCGTATCCCTGTGCGAGGTGCCTGGCAAAGAGTGAAGATTATATTATGTGCTTGTTATGATACGTTATCTTTTTCAATGGCTGGAGGCACGGCAGAGAGCACTAGAGGCTGTAACACACACACACACACACATATGCAGGATCTGTTGAATGCGTTTCAGCAACATTCCCGTCTCACTTCCAGTGTCCTCTAAAGGTAAGTGGTGACAACACAAATGGAAACCAGGCACATAGAGATTTGTTTCATTTTGTAGTGGATTTTTTGTCCCTTTTTTTAAAAGTAGCTCGTGATTAATTCAGTGCAATACACTTCCTGACACCACAGCAGAAAATGATTTATATTTTGGCTACAGCAGCCAGAAAAATAATCTCTACATGATTTATATATGATTTTTATATATATATATGCACACGAGAATGAAAGTTGAGCATTTTTGTTCCTTTAAAATGATGTGTTCTATTTCTCCTGGAAAGACAATGAAGTCATGCAAGTATTTAATTTGATTATGTCCTTTTGTAGAAAAGTCTGTTTTTCCCTAAGGAAACTTCATATTGAAATGACCATGATATTCTGTCAGAAGTAGCTGTGTCAGAAGTAGCTATTTGTTTGCTTCAGTTTAGATGTTGCTAGTCGTTAGAATGCTCAGCTCCCAACAGAGGAATCAAAGGTAGAATATAAATTTAATAATGGCATTTAGTAGAATGCTACTTCTTGTTACATCCTGACAAAGTTGTAGCAAGCAATTTATTCACTGACCATGGCCATTTTTCATACTAGGAAATTCCTGCAAGGAGGTAATGATTATGGGACACACATTCAAGCAAGTTCTGGGAGCCTTTCTAACATAAATCTTTGCATATATAAACATGCGCGTTTGTGTGTTTAAGCATAAATATGAGTACTTAGGAGATTTACATTTCTCATTAATTTGTTTCTGTTGCTGGTGATGTGCTTTTAAATTATCTTTGTAATAAATTTAAATCAACATTTACAGCTTTTACTGAGGTCTTTTAGAAAAGCATATTTAATCAATGTTTTCTAATTTCAGGCTAGGTTTAACTAAAATTTTTTCAATTCTGCCTTTCTAACTATGAACAAGCTCCTAGAAGTAAGAGAAGTGAAGAGGCAGAGTGGTAGTGTCAGGTTCTTTCATTTTTTCTATTCATCTCCTCTTTGAGTTGAATAGCTTCTCAGTTTTTGCTCTCAAATATTACATATTATGGATTTTTTCCATATATTGCATTCTCAAAAGTTAATCTTTCTTGGTCGTTCTTGCCTATGCTATCAACATTGTCTCATTTTCATTATACTGCTCTGGTAGTGACCTGCTGTTAATAAGAATTCTCAGAAATAGAAATAAACTCAGCAGGAACATTATGATTTAGGGTGTGTTTTCTCCAAATACCAAAAAAAGGCAGTGAACAATGCATTGCAAACATTTGTCTGACACTGTGTTACTGAGGAGATTTCTGTGAAGACATCTCAAATTCATTTTAAGTCTCACTCTTTTTACAGCTGGAGTTTCTCCTTTTATTAACCATCCAAAAAACATATACAGAGAGGCTGTCATGGTTGTTAGGTAAAAGGATATGGTTACTGGTGTAAAGAGTAGAGATCTAGCTGCATGGTTATGAACAGCTAACTCCTGAGCTTGACCTTGACAGATCTGTGACACCTGAGGATAAATGGTTGTGCACCTTGCCCTTCACCCTTTTCTTCATCTTGTGACTTTGGTGACTTCTCATTGACGTGGTAAAAAAAAAAAAAAAAAAAAAGCACAATAAAAGTGCATAAGAAAACATTTATTTTGAAACAGTTCAGACTGCAAACTAACAATTTTAACATCTAATTTTACACCACTCTCTTAATTCTTCATTTTGTAACTAGACACTTTTTATGGGCTTTTAATAGTGGTTTGTTTTGTTTAATTTTGGGTTGATATTTTTTGTTTGTCTTTAGTGCATTGCTAGTTGTTCAGTAATCATGAGTAATACTCTAAAAATAAGCCTTAGGGTTGAACTTTGTGGAGGCAAGATCATTAATCAGGGAAATGATTTTGAATTTCCAGGAGATTTTGGTAAAATCTGGGTGAAAAAGAGATTAGCAGTGACAGTCGCCACTGTTGCCACTCGTCTATTTTGATATTATAATACGACTAAGCATCCTGGATTAGTCCTTGATGAAAAGAGAAAAAGTTACCGAGGTTACTCAGTAGCAGGTTCTTAGCAGGGGATAATTTGACCATGTCTGCAATAAAGCTTGCACTCAGACTCCTGAAGCTGCTCTTGAGTATAAGCAGCACTAATAATAGGGGATACCATCAGAATTTCTCATGCTGCTGTAACCTGAAAAAGCTCTATCACATCAACAAGAATATTATGGTACCGTTTAAGCTCTTGGATGAGTGTTTGGGGAGTTTAGGGGACTTAAGGATGGAGAAAAAGACTTTCTGTGCTCACCAGGCACTATCCTGTGGCTGATGTCATTGTCTATCTTCGAGCAGTGCTGGAGCAGGGGCCTGGAGATGACTCCAGCCCGGGTGAGGCCAGGGAGCAACATTGCATTGGAGGCAGGTCCCCATTGTGCTCCATGCCTCCTTTGCTCAGATCTCTTAGGACCCTCATGGGAGGCACAGGAGCAGACAGCCCCAAACAGGGGTGTGGGGACCACAGTGAGAGGGGCACAGCAACCCTGCTTGTGATATGGGGACATGGGCTGCAGGAGACACTGTAAGGGAAGGCACAAGACTAATGCCCTAGTAACACCTGCCCTCACTAGCACTCCTGGCTTTCTAGTCAGTATTTTTTTAATAGTTTGGTATCACCACCAGATTTCAAAGGTGACAACTAGATATCAGTATATCACCAATCTCTAATAGACCTACGCAGCAGCTGAGTTCATAAATGACTAGTTAGACATTGCGCAAGACTTCTCACTACTTCCATAACTTTGGAAAAGTATTTGATGTCTTGCTTTTGCCATGCAGTAGATTTCCCTGTTTGAGATTGGAAAATTTGTATTCCTAACTCTTGATACAAGTCTTTTAATTGTTATTACTTTTCCTATTATTATTATTATATGTTTTTATTATTGTTGCTATTATTATTATAAACAGACAACAGCATACCAAATAATTAGTTACTCTTTTTTCTCTTCTGTAATTGTCCTAAGACAGAAGTTTTTCTTTCAAATGTTTGAATTTAATAACATCCAGTATTTTATGGCAGGCAGTAATTAACATAGTAATAGCCTCATTTGTTTGAATCTGCTAATCAAATATATTCAGGAATTGCAAATCTATTGCAATTCTTGGTTTAAATGTTCCTTGTGACTGTTCTGACATTACTCCAACTTAGCTCTTGGTTAATCAGTTAATGAATTTATATTTCAGTTAATCAATTAACTTTATTCAGTTAACTGCATAAACTTGCAGGTCTTCTAAAAATTTCCACTTAACTGGGGAAAATATTATTGTTTAGAGTTAGAGCATAAATAGCAATGTTGTGTAGTCCAGCAGCTCCCTGTTCTTAAGTCTGACAGATTTGCCATGAAGAGCTGCAGAGAGCATGTGAGATGTAGCATTGCTAAGTTAATTATGAGCTCTGTTTAAGATGGGGATCAAGGGTTTGTGGCTTTGAAGCAGAAGGTTTGAAGGTTTTTTTCCCCTGCTAACAATGATGTCCTACAGCTGTAAAATTCATGTGGTTGTGCCCCTCTGTTCACTCAGCAGGATGGTGCAAAATAAATGGGGGCTGAAGAGTGACTTCAGAAAAGCCCATTTCAGGTGTTAAAGGGATGGGTGGAACTGGGATCTCTGGAGCCCTCAGTTTGCTGTCAAGGGTGCACGTTGCAAAATTCTCCCTGCAAGGTTTTTCTGACCCTGGCTGTGCACGTGGGCACAACAGTTGCCTGCGCTGCTCTGTCTGAGGCTGGGCTGCTCCAGGGCTTGTCTGTGGTGTAACTGAAAGACAGCTGTAGCTGTGACTGCTCACCAGGGTGACTCTTCTCCTGACTCCTGCCCCTGAGTCAGCCTTCACATCTGTCCTTCCACCGACCCCAGGGCAGAGCTGGCCTGTCCCTTCCCTTCAAGACAAGCCAGTGGTGTTGGTTCAAGAAAAGGACCAATGGCATGAAACCGTGGCTGGTCCCCTCACAGACCCAGCACAGAGCAGGGGTTGTTGCTCCCACTCAACCTTGTGCTAAGTTCCTGCTCCTGTCAGACTGCCTGCCCAAAGCTGGCCCTGAGTCTGGGTACTAGCAGCAGTGTAACCACAACAGATGGTTCAGGATGAAACAATTTACTAAGCTTCTTGGGCAGGTTGTCACCGAGCAGCTGTACAACCCAGGGAGCTTCTGGTTAGAGAGGAATTTTAAAATATTTCTACTAATAATTTTATTTTTTTAAAGCAAATCTGCACCAGGACTTGAGTTTCCAATGACCTAGATGCTCCACTTGCCAGTCTGCTCTGTTCAGCCTCTTTGAGTTTTCCATCCATTTGAAGTTACCACTGGAGCTTTAATTGCTTGGATTGTTAAGTGCTTAATAATTCAGGCTTTCTGTGCAGAAACACTCTGCTTTATATCATTTTACTTATACAGGGTGATGCTTTGCAGATCTTCGTTGGAGAAATGAGCAAAGGACTAAGCCTAAATGTGTAAGCACTGGGAGAACTGGTGTTCCCAACCCTTACGAGAGCACTCGTCCTTGGGAATATGTTCTCCATGTGTATCTGGCCAAGCTGCTTGATGCCTTTGTTTTATGCCCCTATACGTATACACATTATTCCCTAAATCACTTCTAAATGTTCATCTTGCATAAGGCTGTGATGAACTCACGGCACCATGAGTTACGCTGCTGGTGACTGACAGTGCTAACAAGTGGGAGAAAAGGGACTTGGTAGTGTCTGATGCACTTTTTGGGGGGGTCTTTCTAGCAGCAAGTGTCAAACTTTGCTGCCTATATGCTGATGGAAAGGAGTACTGCAAAAATGCCACATATATGTAAGTCTATAGATCACCACTGTTTGAAGCGTCCTTCTTAAAGTATTTTTCATCTGATGTAGCCAAGAGTGAGTGCAAGCTGCCAGAAAAATACTGTTTAGATTTAAGGATTAGAAGTTTGGATTTGGACAAATAGATTGAGTGGTCAGGAGAGATAAATCTGAAGCTAAGTGGAGCTCGATTATCTGCAGATCATGATTCCTCTTCATCTTTCCCCACACCCCCGTCCCGGTGGGTATTTTTCACGTAACCAAGCCTCATCCACTTGTGTCTGTTTAGAAAAACACCTCAGGAATTTGGGGCTAGAAAACATTCTTCTCTTTTCAGCAGTGGTTGTTACAGCTGTAAAACATTGAAGCAGTACCAGAGGATTCACAGATGTCTCCTTTTCTGTTGAGGTATTGGGAATGGGGGGATGAGGGTAGAGAGGGCTCCAAAATCTGACAAAACCATGGAGACACCGTTCACCTGGGACCACCAGTGGCTTGCTTCCAGCTGCGAAGTGTATGCTCCCTGATGGCCCACTTTGTGTTTCCCTATATGGAAAGTTAATGATTTATTTTTTTTTTAGCAAGGAAAGATTGTTTTACTGGAAAACCAGCTGAAGCAGTTACTACTCTCTTATTAAAATCCAGGGAAGTTTCCTTTCTTTCAAAGGGTGGCACGTCTGGAAAGTGTTTGTTTTGCTTAGGTAATTACATCATCACAACCCTACCTAACACTGTCCTTTTACACTGAATGAGATGTTATTTCCTGCTGGCTGCAAGTGCAATAGGAGGCTTCTCTCTTTTTCCAGGAAAGAACTCGATTTGTGAATATAATGCATGCAGGTATATAGAGACTTACTACAAAAACCTGCTTCTGCCTAATAAAACTTTTTTGTTTTGGCTTTATTACCTGGCTAAATGAAATTCAAGTCAGGTGTTTCATAATCAAATACTGTCTTCCTCATTGCCCAGTGTCTGATGGATGTGAGACTGCATGTGAAAATGTAAGGTCAGTTTGAGATGAAAATTATCCTAAAGGATGATAGGAATTACAGAGAAGGGAGGAGAGGGGGAGACATCTAACAGAAAAGCAGGACCATTGATGCTGTTTTCATTTGTCAATATGGACATTATCAGAACATGTTGTGATTTTATCCATTTTCCTATAGAGCCTTGGAGTCATGGGATAAAATCCTGATTCATTGAAGCCAGAGGGAATTTTGCTGCATTTTAGGTTTTCATCTCTGTGACTGTTCCTGTCCCATGCAGGTTTGTTATACTAATCTCTTGCATCAGTTAGTAATTCTTGGTTAGCCTTCCCACCATTTGCTGTACCACAAACAATTGAAAAAAGCTTCAGCTGGTTCAGAGGCAGCATGTCCATTCTTTACTGTGGTAGACAAAATGAAACACATTCAAATCGCGGCTTCCCGATCCTGTCTGCTTGCCACTTTTTCCCTAGGGGCAGTCTAAAGGGTGGCTTTCCAAAGCAGAAGACCTAATTTGTCTAGCCACCGGCAACTGAGAGATCCTTTCTGCATTTCGCTAACTTTAATTCACTCGTGGTTCGTTCTTCTTGGTTGTGAGAAGTTTGTAGAAAAAGCCTGCAATGCTAGGTCTGCTGTCCCTCACATTTTTGAAAGCTTATCTTTTTGGCTTTTAAACATGTCCTAAGCTTAACTTCTTTAATATAGAATTTCCCAACTCAAATGTCCTTATTAAAGCTGCAATCTTAAAATGTGGCTCTTTCTCAGCAATCGTGAATGTTCCCTAGGATTATCATGGCAAAATACAAGCACATTCGTGTTTCATACACTCATAAATATTTTGGGAAAGGTTCCTTTCACATTCTGGTAAACACCCCTGATGTTTCAGTAATATAATAAAATGTGTGATTTTTAAAAAGGAGAGCAGGTGTGGGGAAGAACTAGTAGAAGAGCAGTGTGATATCCTCCCTTGTGGAAATGTTTTAAAAGACACCACCTGCCATTTGGTGCAGCCTGATCTATTGCCAAAGCAAAACTACTTGCTACACTGAAATATCCTTTTTAGCTGTGAAAATAAATCCCATTGTTTGGAGAGATGCTATTCAGAAAAGTTGTCAGCATCATCGCAGGAAACCGTCCTACGTCTCTGTCAGGTACCGCAGAATTTTAACTACAGCTGCTACAAAGTCCAAGACCTCTGTTCGATCTCGTTTTAATTAACCTCTAAGGCATGTTCACAGCAGGGCTTTCTTTGCTAGTTGGTTTTAATTTAATTCTAGCTTTTTATGTTTTAAGCTTTATTGCAGTATTGATTTTAAATAAAATATAGAGATACTTAGCTGATGGTAATATGTCTATTACCATAAATAAATAATTCAAGAAACCAACCCATCACATCCTATATTCTGCCTTGGGCATAGGCTAATAAGTGTTGCAAGGAAGAGGAAACCCAGCCATGCTGTATGTGGCCAACTGTGCCTTGTCATATATAGTGGAGAAATCCCTTTCAGGCCCCTGAGATGATCAGTTTACATTTCATAGCATGAAATTTTAATTACCTTTCCTTTAACATGCATAACTGCAAAGCTACGATATTTCATCTCCCATTTTAAGCCACCTGCAGTATATCCTGCCTAATTAGACACACAGCAAAGATGAATGAGGGTGTTTATAAGCAGGCAAATAAGATAAATTTGTGGGAAATGCTTTAAAAATAAGCTTAACCTAATTGTCCTGTTATTCTTATGAGTTCGTTTGTGCTTCTGGCAGGATAACCAGACAAAGCTGGACATGAGCTGTGACCAGCACAAAAAACTTTTCTGTAGAAAGTTTACCTTAGGAAGGTTTTGACAGCTCTGACTGGCTTATCAAGCTTGCTTCACTGTCAATCAGAGAGCTGACTTGCCACATGCGAGGGGTCCATTTTGGATCTTTTATATGGGTTAGGTTTAACTAAAAGCTTTCTTGAGAGTGTTTTTAATGTTTTAATGTGGGTGTTTTTTAAGGTTTTCCTTCAGTTTTGCTGTTGTGTTCTAAATCTCACAGGGCATCCAAAATATCTGGGGTGTTGCCAGTCTTCGAGATCTCCAGGGACCTTTGCGTTATGTCAGCTTTTCAGTAGCTGCCTGTGGTTTACAGTAGCAATCCGGGGTAAAGACAAATTTGCTCCTCTCCTGTCCATCCCCATAAGCACTTTGCTGTATGTGAAGGTCCCATACTCCAAACTTGCTCTCTCAAGTGTGAAAAGTGGTAGTGTGTAAAGCAATTAACCTCTGTTAATTACTATAAGCCTCCTTTTTCCTTCAGTCTTCACAGCACAGGAAGGAATCAGCATTTCACATTACTGGTGATTTACACAGCCTCAAAAACAAGTGCAGCACGACCTATTTCAGGAGGCCTCTACTGCTGCCATTCAATGTGGAAAACATTCTATCCGTGGGCAGTGAAACACCAAGAGCAAGAGCAGATGGAGCACCAGGTGCCGGCAGGGCCAGTGCTGATGGGGGCTTGGGGCATGACAGTAAAAACTCATGACAACACACCCTCCCCACCCCCTGGGCAAATCTTGGCTCCAGAGGATTATTGTACCCTGGGACATTGCAACAGCAAAGCAAAGAGCAAACTTGTGGGAAGTAAGGTGAGCTTAGGTGGAGGTACTTGTGCTTATACAGGAATATGTGTTTATCCATCTCAAATATTTACCAGTGAGTGCTTAAGGTTATGTAGTCTACAAGTACATGAAATAAGACGCTGTTGAGCATGGTGGATACCATGGCAGCAAGGAAAAAGTTTACAAGTTCATTTCCTAATCGCTTCTTCTTAGCACCTTACATTTTCAAATTGCAGTGTAAACATATGATTCTCTCTGCATCCTGGTTTAAAGCTGTTGGAATGAAGAAAGAGTTCTTTCATGTGCAGGATGCCAAGAGCAGATACGAGATTAAAACTTGAAAGTGCCTGGTTCCTGGCCTCAAGCTTAAGTCCTTCTGATGGGATTTAAGAGGTTTCACATGCAGAAGAAGTGTATTGTCTTATTCTTGTCAAAGCACGAGTTCCTCTCAGACTTTCAGAAGAAAGCGTTGCTAGTCTTTTTAAGAAGGTACTAAATCTTCTCTACTCCTGAAAGGCTCAGTTAGATGACAACCTCATTAATATTCCAAGTAGCAATGTGTCGAAACCTAGTAATGGATTGAGGCATGGACTGTAAAAAATTTGCTTTTGGAGGAGTTGATATGCAAGAAAACCCCCATTTTTTTCAGATATCATAGATTTAAATGAGGTTCAAAAACCCATCTTTGTCATTCTGCTCATCTGTCCATGTCTATGTGGTTCTTCTCAGTTGTACTGATTTTCCAGCCCATTGTTCATGAAAAAAAAATCCATGATCTCTGGAGAGATATTTTTTATCATAGCAGAGTGATGTCATAGATGTCCTAGATGTCCTCAAAGGGTTACGCAGACTTTCAGTGATTTCAGGATTTGCTGTGAATACAGAAAGCTTTTTAAAAAAAAGGCTGATAGATTGCATGGCATTGAAGAATACACTACTTGGCCTTTTTTCCAAAGGCAGAGATGATTTGCTAACAATACAGAGAAGGATCACCGAGATATCACTTAAGGGGTTCAGTGTTGTTCTGTAATCAGAGAACTACAAAAATCCCACAGACAAGAGATCTGTCAGATTCTGTACATTAAATAGGCTGTGTTTTGTCAGTGTCTGAAATACCTAATTCCCACTGTTTGCAGCACAATTTCTCACTTTACGGAAGGCCCAGATCTTCACTGCAACCATTAGCAGCAAATATCTGATTTCAAAACTGAAATACAGCACACAGACATTTCAACCCATTATTAAGGGATATTTCATTCATCTGCCAGCACTCCTTTAACTCGCCTGTACTGATCTCTGGTTAGTTTGATCTCGAGATAGCCATTTCAAACTGATGTCCATCCATCCCCTGCAGGTGAAGAACCCAGTTAGCAGGCACCTGTGAGGTGAATATTGTACCTGGCCGAGCAAGATCACACAAAACATGGTGGCAGAGAGGTAATGAACAAACAAACCTCTCCATCTGAGTGTTCTCTCATGAGTCCCTGCTTTCTCCCAAGATGTCTAGACTATTCCCTGACTTGACATAATCTATTCCATAGCCATAACCTGCTTTAGGGGGCAGCGAAGCGATATCCCTGGCCAGGATTCTTATCTGGTTTTTGAGGCAAGAAATTCACGCTGCATGGTTCCCTTTATCATCTGTGTGCAAACTATGAACTGTCTTGTAGCCTTCAGAATTTTCTTCTCCTGTCTCTTTTATTTCTCCTTGTTTCTCAGTGCTGTTCATATTTCATTCTAAAGGATAAAGTACTTGACTAGGAACATTTTTTTACTTATGAAATACCACAGGGATTTTTGTCAGTGTTTCCCATCTATGGAAGTTACAGGTTTTTTATGGGGAGGGGAAATTTAACTGTGGCACTGGAAATACTAACTGCTGAGACATAAAAAAGATGTTCTTTATCTTCACAGTCCTTACCACAGAGGCAGGCACTGAATTCAAAGTCATGCCAAGGTTAAAGATCCTGTGTATATACTTGTAGAATTATATGTTTTGGTTCCATAACCATGATGGACCGGATCAACAGCGGTCTGTGCAGCATTTAAAAGTTCTTCCATATGATTAGGAAGTCAGGAATTGACAAGTTTCCTCAGTGTTTATAATTAAAACTGAGAAGAAGATATTAAACAGTTACTGGTTTCTATATTGTGGTCCATATTAAGATTTATTGACTCGAGAACCAATATTGACTGAGGGGAAACTAAGCTTAATTTTTCCCCTAAGGCCTACCAAGTCTGGCTGCTGACTGAAAACAGAAGGTTGTATGGTATAGACATCCAATGGCAGCCTTTTCCAAGGACAGGATCTTGTTTCTTTGACTTTCAGAATGTCTCCAGAGTTTATTATACTCTTGTTACAATGCTTTACAGAAATTAGCATTACAGTGTTGCTGTAAAGAGCCTTTTAATTGTGGATATGCCCCTTTGACATACAATTGTTGGTGTTATGTAGTGTGTATGAAAATGCTGGGTTGGTAGCCTAAGGGAGAGAGTGTTGTGTGTTGAGTGGGTATAATAAGAACAGTAGCAACAGGAGCTTCTTGTGGTATCCTACTGTTATATTTCCATCTTGGGCTGTGACAGCATAGTCCACAATTGGCATCTTCCCCATATCTATCCAGCCCTTGACTGTCTCTGAAGTGCTGAAGAAAATCTGGTGACTTTTGTGACATGGACTGCTCCATCCTGGGGAGCAAGAAAATGTAACTGAATTCATTCCAGGTTATTGCTACTCTTGCTTTTGTGTTAGAAGTTTTATCATTTAAAAACATCAGGTGCCGGAAAGAACAGAATTTGAGCCAGGGAAGTCAGAGATCAGAACCTGATCTCATAAACAACATATTACGTGACTATCACTCCTACATATAACAGCATATGTATTTTTGCCTGCTTCTGACTGTTGCCTGAGTTATATACATTGCTAAAGATCTGAACACTGCTATTTTTTTTTCTATGAAATTAATCTCTTGCAGATGCTGGTTTGAGGCCAGCAGCATCCTTCATTTTCAGGCTTAAGGTACTAATAAAATTCTTAAGTCTGCTTTCCATTCAGATGTGAGAAAGCCTTCCAGTTTGACATGAATTAACTCTTTGATTCATCTTTTGTCAGTGGTGAGAGTGGGGCTAATTCCACTCTCAGGGCTTTAGACAGAAATGTTTCACAAAGTAGCCCAATAATCCACTCAACAGTTAGACCCAGAGAAGTAGTTTACACAGGAGTTTTTGACACCTCCCTTCCCTGGCAGTTTAGAGCCTGTCAAATTACATGGTCAGACTGAATTCAGGCTTTTTGTTGTCTCAATTGTGAGCTGAGTGTGGAACAACAAGAGAGGATTTCTATGCTTTTGTGCAAAAGGAACAGAAAGAATTTTTGTAATATTGTGTAAACTGCAAGAAACCCAGCTTTATCTGAATATTAATGGTACTTCTGAAATCTGCAAAGAAACACGTGGTTTAGTTTTCAAGGCTTATATTGGTTTTGTCCTCCTCTCTTGTAGCATTGACTACATGCTTTGAATGGGAATGTTGTTCAAGTGCAGTGATGTCTTACTTGTCCTTTTGGCTCAGAAAAATGCATTGTGTCCTAGTAACTAGTGTTTCCAGAAAACAGTAATAGCTGCTTACAGAGTCTACCAGAAGCTGGTTGCCTCAACTGTAGAAATTTTTAGTGTTCCCTTATATATCTTGTAAACATGAGTGTCATCTTTCTGTGTTGTAGTCCAAGTGAAAGTGTGAAAGGATCCCTTTCTTTTTGGTTTGTTTGGTTGGTTTTGGGTTTGGTTTGGGGGTGTTTTTGTGGTTTTTTGTTGTTGTTTTGGTTTGGGTTTTTTGTTTTCTGGGTTTTTTGTTTGACCCTTTGTTTTCCCTGTTTGCAGTACAGGTGTGACAGTGATGGAAGAATACATTTAACGGGTCTGTGGGGCTGCTGGAAAAAAAGATCCCTCCCAGGGCTGTTCAAAAAGTGAATCATTAACCTGACTGTAACAATGAATACCACCACAGAGAACATGCAAGAATTTATCCAAAGGTCACATTCACCCAGAAGGTTTCTCTGCTGAAAGAAGCTCGCAGCTGTGTTGAGATTAAAGAGTGTCAGAGAATCATAATATGTGTGATTTTTTCACTCTTGAGTAAAATATGAGCCGTTTGTCTAACAGCCCCAGCTGAGGGATGCTAGTGTCAGACTGCCTTGGGGCTGTCATTTATATTTCCAGTGGGTTTTTAGCATTCAGGAAGAATCTCCTCTTTGATGTATTTCTCTGACACATCCTAAGCTCCTGCAATGCCCAGGAGGAGATCTTCCTCCTGCTGTTCTGATAGCTTTGATAGTCACTCAGAGAAGAAACATAATGGGAACAGCTCAGAGAAATGACTGAGGTCGAAGTCATGTCCCAAAAATGGAAGTAGCCCAAATGAATCAGTCACCTCCTCATTTGAATGTGCTTAACACATGGTGGGCCAGGCTGTGATGCAATAAGAATTTTATCTGCAGCAACAGGTAGGTGCTTGGGTGAATAGTTGGGCTTCAGTGAAAACTATTGTATGAGATTTTATGCATGTGTAAGGATGTGGTTGTGTAATTGAGTGTGTGACAACATCCCTATGGCTATTCTTGTTAACCTGCTTCTCCTTTCATTGATAATATTTTTAAGTCAGGAATAGTGCCATGAGTTTAATACTGATTTAATCGGAGAACCAAGAGTTTTGCCTTTAGCAGCATAGAGTGCATTGTAGCCCATGGTTGCATGATGTCTCTTTCTAGCAGATAGTGTGGGATTTCTCATTGCTTATCAATAGCAGACCTGGTTGTCTGAGCTCAGGCTTTCAGGGCCATGTGCTGGCATTCTCAGCAGTGGCAATCCCCAGTAAATGCTGTGGAAAAATGCTGTGGTGGCAGAGAGGGAACTGGAGTGTTGTTGTACCAAATGTTCCTCAGGAAGCAATTGTGACTATTGTTGCATCTGCAGACAGTAAACAAATTCATCTTCTGACATTTGTGTTGCAGAAAACACCAGAGAAGAGCCATGAGAAAGTTTCATATAATTTTAATTACCCTTTGTCATTTCCTACCCACATCTGATTTAATTCTTTACCAGAGGACTCCACATTGGAGGTGCACATGTGATGGGTGTGAGGGAGAGATGTGCTGGTGTCTCCTCCTGGGTTTCCATTGTGAGTTGATTTCTCTGAAAACACACAGTGGCATATTTTTGCTCTGTATTTTAGAGAGCCTTCAAGTGATCACACAGTGAGAAGTGGACCCTACTGGGGACTACACAACAGGTTATAATACTTTGACAGCCCAGCAAAAACTCATTAGCAGATTATGGATTTACAACCAGTGGGATTAGAAGTGACCTTTAGACTGACAGCTCTCCCAGCAGTGTAGCCGTACTGGTTGTTTGGATCATTTCTGAACGTGCTTTTTGTCTCTGTGAGTCCACGCGGTTCCTATGTTGGCTCGACCTGGAGAGTCACATAAATGATTGTGGGTTGTTATAAGAGATGGATTTCCAAGTGTGATAGCCTTCAAATATGGAAAGCTGCCAGGAAACACAACCTGAGGAAAGAGGAAAACACCTGAGATTGAACTGGTGTCATGTTTCTATTTTACATCTGAAAAATCTGGGTCTATATCCAAACCACACAACATAAAATACCTTAAATTTGTTGTCTTAGCTTGTGCAGAGCTTCTAGATGACCTTAGTCAAAGCAGAGCACACAGCTTTTAGCATAAAACCCAGAGTTGTAGCATTTTGGGTTTTTTTTCCCCCTTGTTTAGTACAAAGGTGATCTAGTCCTGGTGAAGGAGAGCAGTAATCACTGTGAAGGAATACTTCTGTGTGTTATTATGACACTAGAAAACCTGCAAGCAGTGTGGTGATAGACTCAGCTGTAGCCCAGTTAAACATGGGAAAAGACCAGAGTCCAATTGCAAGGAAGTAATCCCCTTTCTTCAGGTGGCCAAGAGCTTTCATCTTGAATCTCCAGAGTTTTTTAGTAAGCGTGAATTTTTTTTGACACCTTCAGGAGGCAGCTAGTGTTTTGGAGCTGGGTGAATGAGAGATGTGAGGCTTAGTCCCAGCTCTGACCTCTGTCACTTATGAACCAGTCCAGGGATACCTCAGTTAAAGTCTTAATATATTCAAGGTAAATTTACATATT
>WTSP01007572.1:105428-134830 GCA_025331215.1 Actenoides lindsayi
ATTTAATATATTTCAAGGTAAAGTATTCAAGGTAAAGCCTCAACATTCAGAGAGAACCCTCTAAGTCATTGTCAGGTGCCTCTGTAGAGTCTGTCTAAATCCATCAGCCTTATGGTGGAGGTGGGTTGTGCAGAGTGTGGGCAGATATTCAAACCACTTCCATGCACATCAGTGCAGAGTTCTGCACATGCACACATTGTACCAAAGGCTGAAAGCATGTGCCTGAACCACCCAGGCAAAAAGTGCTTTAAATTTTATTTTGCTTCACTTTTATACATCCACCCTTTCTTTCTGTCTCTAGCTCTATTGATGCATGCTTACAAAAGAAAAACAGTAATAAAATCTCTCTTCAGAAAGAGATTTTGAAGCAGTGACCTTCTTCTGAACGTTACATCATGGTTTCTGTTTGCCATCGTGCTTGGACCAGTTTGAAGTTTCCTGTTGGCTTATCCACTGACTCTGAACTGGGGTTTTCACTTTGTCTTCATTGCCCAATTAGTGGGCAGAGAGCAGAAATATACCTGCTGAGGGGCTTGCTCTGCTGGGTTGAGGTCTCCAATGAACCCAACAGCTTTGGTAATGTCTGTCTTCTGTGTTGAGCTTATAGCAGTGTTACTGAGGAGTGTGTTTTATGGAAGACAAGTTGGAGAGGCAGGCTGTAGAGGTTAGATTTTGGCACCTTTTTCAGTCTGATGACTGGGATGATGAGGTTAGCATGAGATTTCAAGAGTCCCTGGGAGCTGGGAAGAGAGTCCAGTGCTGAGGGGGGCAGCTGGGTGCTTGATCTGCAACTCACAAGTGGAAAGTGTTTGCCACGTAGCTAATCTCTGGAGACTGCATGTTCTGACTCACATGCAGTGTGATTCCTGTGATGGCTGTAAAAAGCCATAAAAGTGGGTTTAGAATGAAAATGTTCACTTCTGCCATGTAGTCTTTTAGAGTGCCATGGGTTTTCCTACATAGATTTCTGGGAAAAGAGCTGCTCCTGGGGCTGGAGGTGTTTGCTTCATGTCATAGGATTTTGCACTCCAACCAGAACATGAAGCAGTTGGAAGTTCCCTGGAGATAAGACTGTGAGTGTGGCTGACAATGCAAATGGGGTATCTAAATGGAGAAATGTATTTTGGCTGTTGCTGTGTAAATGAATCTTTACAGAGACTGTCCCTTTGTGGTGCTCTACATGCAGAGAACGAGGACTACATATTGCTGGTTGTAACTGGCTCCAGGGGATGCTCTCAGTAGAAGCCTGTGGCAGGGCAATTTCTATAGCTGTCCTCCACATCAGCTCAGGGTCAGACTTTAATGGCATGGTTTTCATCTGTCTCACTGCAGGTGAGATGATTTGCTTGAGGCCACCCCAGGAAATGGTATGTGAGGGCTCACATGTCTGTTCAGGATTAATAGAGAAGTGCATTTTAAGTGTGTTTTAAAAGATCTGAAGTCCAGACTGCTGTGCTACTGTGTGCAATGAATCATAAGGCACATGACTTCTGCTGCGTAAAACAATAAAGCTATTTTGTTTGGTAATACAATGATACTAACAATAATTATAGATAATTATAGCAGTAAAGAAGTGTTGCTCCTAGCCAAGTTCTTGTTTTCAGCCCTTAACATGACATTATTTGTTTCATGAGTGGAAAAACATCTCTGAGTCACTTCATTGAACAGAAATAGGAAAAAGAAAATATATGCTAGGATTGTCATCATGACTGACGGAGTCTAGTCAATTTAATAGATTTTTCACAAAGTTGCTGGAAAACTGCTACCATTTTATTTCAGATTATACTATGGGGCAGTAATTGTTTCTTCCGTTGTCAAGACAAACTCTCCATTTTGAATGTTACCCCTCATGACTCTGTTTTTGACCTGAATATCTCAGGCCTGATTAATCTAAAATGATGTGGCCAAGACCTTGGGCCAGGAGAGTGTTCGCCTAGAAAATCTAGTAGATACTAGACACATAATATGATAATAGCGATGAGGCAGGAACATCTTCCACCTCTGCGCGTATTCCCCGCTGCTTTTAGAAGTCAGAGGTGGCAGACTATGTGCCATGGTTGCCTTTGAGGGGGGTTGGCATTTGGAAAGGCCAGATCTCACATGTCTGTGGTGCTCCAGGCAGCATCAGAGGAAACCCTAGGAAGCATGCATATCCCAGAACCACAATTTATAGATCACTCTGCGGTCACAGGGTGTGCACTGTATATTTTGTTCATCCTCGGGAATCCACTGGACATAAAAATAAAAAACGAGACAGAGGCTCTGCCTACCATGCAGAGATTGTCCTAGGTCTAGGCTTAATAGCAATGAAGCACCTTGCACGGCAGAGAGATGGGAAGGATGGAAGATGGGGTCAGAGCCAGCTCTGTTGTTCTCCCTCTGTTGAAGACATGACTTATGTGTTATGTGGGACAAATGACTTGCCAAACTGCCACTACTCCCATGCCTCCCTATAACTGGGTCCCTAGGGGGAAGGTAGAGATTCCTTGGTTGGATCTGTCCCTTGCTTTACACTTGCAAAGAACAAACTTAAGACTCAGCATCGTTTCTCTCTTCCATCCGCACAGATGTGAGATCTGCCCGTCAGTGCAAATAATTTAACAACTGCTTCTGGTTTGAATCAAGCCTGGGGCTGAAAGCTGTTTGCATTCAGTGAGAAGTATGCAAGATGCATTAAATAAATCCCTCTGTTATTAGACATTTATGTAAATAGCAGCAAAGAGGTATCCTCAGCAGAAGCTGTGTAAAGATGCTGGAGTCTTTTGCCACCTGTACACCAGGATCATGGTCAGTATTCTGTGGAAATACATTGCGTTATTTCAATTTCTTATTAAATAGGGGACTTTAATGCCAGCGCTGTCACCCTGCCAGTGTTTTGTAAATAGAAAATTTCGGATTTTTTGCAAGTTAAAGAGCACACAAACTGCAGAAGCTTAGCAGAAAACATACGGGGAAGATCAGCACTTCAAGCAACTTCGACTTTAAAAATATTTACTGTATTAACACATGAGTGTACTTACAATTTGAGGCTGTAAATATTTTTTACAGTGCATTGACTTGTGCTGTGCATTCACTTTCAAGGCTTCATATTACCCATGTACTTGTGTGTGAAACAAAGTATGAAAACAGACCATGGGAAAATGAAAGGCTTCTAGGCTTACCTGCTCATCTGGGGCATTCAGGGCTTCTTGTTATTTTGCAGCTTCTGATTGGCATAAACCCACCAAGTGGTAGACTGTCTGTTACCCTTACAGAGTTCATGCTGCAAAACAGGAGTGTGTTTGTGGGTGATTTGTTCGGTCCCTTCCTTGCAGTTTGCGATCTTTTTGAGCACATCAGCAATGTATTTCTGATGTCCTAAGTTTTTGGATTCTATCTGAATATGAGGAGAAGAGGGAAAGAGGACTTTCTGAGGTGGGAAGGGGAAGCTGAGGCAAGAAGGGGGCAGGAGGACTCTTGTCTGGCAAAAGCAGTCAAGGCCTGAGGTTGGTTAACTATGAGAACACCGTAGCTCCCTGCCAAGCCTCCCAACCCAACCAACTGGCTGCCTTGCTGGAAGATGCTTTGATCCCAGCTCCTTGGTGCTACTGGGCCAAGCTGCTCCACTGCTGGGCAGCAAGGGACTGAGTCCAGCCACGTGACCAGGCAGACTCATGGAGTCCGGTGTCCCCAGAGCAGAGATGCAACTTTGCTGTCCTTCACAGCTCTTCTTGTTCCTCTTACTACAATATTTTTAAAATGACAGGGTTCAGAGTAGAGTTGGGAAAAGTCACAGTTTTCCTGCAATTTCTGAAGATGGTTACAGGCTCTGTGAAGGACCAGGTGTAGGGGGAACAATCTCATAAATGTCACTGGTGGGACTATGATTGTAAGTGATATTATTCCACTGCTGGAAAGAAACATAATGTATTACTGCAGAGCCACATTTGGGTCTAGGAAAGTTAGGTAGAGATCCTTGCCCCAGGCTCTCTGTGAATCTCTGCTCTTTCTAGTGAACGTGGACAGATATATGGTTGTGTCTGGAAAGTGGAGTGGCCCAACAAGGATCGAGATCCAGAGGCAAGTGTCCTTAAAATTGAGTGTTCCATTGTGTGTATGTGTGGATATGTGTATGGGTGATGGAGAATGAGTTTAGTTTGTTACTAAATTGGAACAGATGTCAGATCTGGAACTGGAGATTTTGGCTCTTGTGGAAACAATGCAATACTATCATTTCTACTGGCAAATTGGATCTGGTGTGTGGCATAGGTCTCATCTTTGTTAGCCTCTGAGCTTTGAGGTTTATCCAAATTGAAACACAAAATACAATTCAAGTGTTATGCTCTCAGTAAACCAAAATGGAAATACATGCTGGTAACAAATGTTGATATTGCTATGGACAGGAGCCTTTCAAAGACCCTTGCATGTTAATACTGTTGTTCTAAATGGGTCAGACTGTGTGGGCAGCTCAAGATCATGTGTCAAAAAGCTTATCCTACATGTGATAGAAACGAAAATGAGATTTATTTATTTTTAAGACTTAATCCTGATATTCACTACTTTGATATATGGCTAAGGAAAATCCTATATGAAACAAATAGACAAAACCAGCATACAAGAGAGAAACTAATGAACATACATACTGAAAGGGAACATTTTCTTTTCCCCAAGTAATTCATGACATTTTATGGTTTATATGAAATGAAGTAGTCAGTCCTGGTGGGATAGTGAGCAACTTGGCACATGTGTTTGGTTGCATCCATGGAGAAAAGAAACAGCTCTTTCTGGAGAAGTCAGTATGAGAGTGTGAGAGCTGGTTTGTGTAAGATGAGATGTCAGAAGCAGCTGGTGCTGGCCAACCATATCTGGCATTACAAACAAACAGAATTTTACCATGGCCTTCAACAGGGACAGAGTTATACCAGTACCAAGTCTTTCTGGAAAATCTTAACCATGAAAGAGCCTTCTTTTCTCAAGCCAGGCTGTGTCCTCCTGTAACCAGCTTTTTGGGAGAAGGGAGAAGCTGTCCTGAGGTTAACCACCACATGCCCAGCTGGGACCTGCTCAGAGATGGTGAATGTAAAAATGCTTAAAATATACTCTGTAGCCAAAGCTAGAACTATTTGCTTAATATCCAAGCACCGTTAACAATGTCTTCAAAATGCAATTAGTCATTTCCAAGTCCTAGATACTTTTTTGATTTAACCATAACATCAAAAAGCCTTACTCATAGGTTAGGGTCAAAGGGTGCTAGTGTAAAGCACAGACCAGAATCTCATTGCTGCCGTCAAAAAGTTTTAAGTTCTAAAGATATATGTTTGTTTAGCTTTGAAGAGTTCAGGACAGTCTGTCCCATACAGCATTATACATTATTCTGCCAGTCCTAAGCTGCATTTGATAAAGAACTGGCCTCCTCTTCTCTGCTACAGCTTCCCCATTAAACTGTTTCCTCCACTAACACTATGGGATGGAAAAGTGGGTGTATTAAAAAGCAGAAAGAGGAAATCATAATGAGGTATCGGTAATTCTTCCTGTCTTCAAGTGTTACATTCTCCAGACTTTCTCTGTGCCCTTGAGAAACATACAATCAGATCTCACTAACTCAAAAGAGTCAGGTCAGAATGCTGCTTACATGGAATACCCCATGGGGTTGAAAGCACACACAGCAAGAAATTTGTTTTAGGACTTACTAGATGGCATGCTGCCTCGGAAGGCAGTGGTGTAGTATAATCATCAGGATGCCTTAAAAAAACAGATCTGAAGGAGTACAAAGGAAAGCTATAATGCACAGCAATACATATTATTGAGCATACACAACCAAGAAAGGTATTTTTCTGTACTTCTGAGCACATCTGTAGACACCCCTACAAGTATACACCCAAGGAAGTTCTCTCTTCCCATGTGAAATGAAGACCAAAGAGTAACAGCATGTGGGCATAAAAATTAATGCGACAGTTTGCATAAAAAATAAATGGTGTGTGTGTGTGTGCATAATAGTCTTGTTTTTCTGAGTTTCATTTCTAAACATTTAATTCTGACCACCTCAAGTCTTCCTGTACTTTAATTTAAGTACAGCCTTTTTGTCCCTTCTCATCATGAAAACTGTACAACATTCTGTGAGATGATAAACAGGTGTTACTTTTCATTCTGGCAGCAATGACATTTTGGTGCAGGATGAAATAATCCTACCATTAAATAAGAAGCTCACCATGGTGTTGTGAAGCTTAATTTGTTTGGAAAATGCTTTGCAGTATTCAGATGAAAGGCACTTTGGATATTCAAAGTATTATTACTGTACAGCTGGTGGTCTACATGCTGCAGATGTTTCTTCCATGCTGTTGCATGGTTACATAAGTGGCTTCTTAGTGCAGATGTTCACGAGTGAGCATGCATAACCTCCTCTGCCTGTGTTTTTTGACACGGATTTTATTGCTGCTTGCCATTTGATCTTGAAAAGAATATTCTTCCGCAGGTGAGGCTGGGGTTTTTTCCCTCTTTTTTTAGCCTCCATTTCCTCCTGTGGCTTTTACTCATTCCCACAGTGTTTGACTTTGGGGACTCTACAGCTTCTGTTAATAGTCCATCACCACCAGACGTGGGATCAAGAACTTCACTGCCTCTTGATTCTTTCTTTTGATAGCTGCTGCTACTATTACATAAAGGGATCTCGAAGAACTGCTGGCCTTGCCATTCACAATAATATAATCTCTCTCAAGACAAGATGAAATTCTAATTTCTGCATGTATGGTGTTATTCTTTCCTTGTAAATGGAGAGAGGTGAGGTCTGACTGCAGCTGACATCCATGTGGAGTATGCTGAATGTTCTCAAATCTCCATGGAGGTGCTGTATGTCTTCATCAACCTGTTTTTGGCAAGAAAACTAGTATTACAATTTAAGCTGTTATTGTTTTGCTGTAATTCCAACAAACAGCAAGATATCCAATGCAATACAAGGGCAACTGAATAAACAAGATTTTTGTCTAACATGAAGTGCAATGCTCAGCCTATTGCTTTACTGACCTATGAGTAGAAAAGGAGCAAATCTATATATGCACACAGAGAAAGAGGAAGGTAGAGCAGTATGGTACCAGTTCTGGTTAACATAGATCTTATTTACAAGATATGCATAGAAGACAGAGAGTATTTGGTACAATATACTGGACTTTTTCTTCTGAAGCATTTTGAAGAACAGATGTCTTGACAGCATGTTCAAAAGCCACTGTCTTGCAACTCAGAAAAATGAGTTCTAGACACATATCTCTGGGAGAGACTGTGAGAAATCAGAGGCTTAAAACTAACTGCATCCAGGCAAATAACTTCAAAAAGCAAGGAGAAATCACATCACTTTCTGCAGCATCTTCTGCAGAATTCATCATGAATCAAAGCAGAAGGCTGTCTTTACCCAGGCAAGTTAGAGCTAATGGTGAGAAGACTAGAACCTGGCTACATTGTGAGGTGAATTGTGCCTTAAAGACTTGATAATTTCCCCTGATTTTTAAATGTGTAACAATTTGCCAGTGCCCATGAACTCTTCTAAATGGTATCCCTGGAGACCATAGCTACTTTTAATACGCAGAACTGATTCAGTTTATGCAGATAGATAGAAGTTTTTTACACTCCCATGACACTGAAGTGTCTCATCCTTTCTTTGAGTTCATCTTGGTAGGCATAGTTTCATTCTGCCTCCCTAATGTCTCCGAACTGTAAGAATTGCTACAGATATGTGTAACAGGATTTACTCCACCTTACTTTCCCACTGTTGCCTGCTTCAAGGAGACAGATTTGTGATACTGCCACTTGTCCAGATCCCAATCTTTTTTACTGTTGGACTGTTGGTACTGCAGTTATTCATCTTCTTTCAGTGCATCTATTTCTAATATTCATGTGCCCTACATGACTGAAATGGGAGAGGGAGCAGGGGAGGAAGAAAGGGTGATCTTTTAATATTCTCTCATTACTCAGTTCATCTCCCCTGATTCATGACCAATACCTCCTCCCCTCTTCTGATATATTCCTTTGCTCATTCTGCTTAGGTATCTCAGCTGAAACCTAGTCATCACATAGGTAATGTCTGGATGCGTACCATCTCATTCATTATGATGAATATTGTTCATTTGTGATTTACTTATTGCTTGATACCAAAAGTTTCTTTTGCATATGATAAAAATTGTGTTAAATCACTGGCCCCAGAATAGTGGCTGAAAATCAACAAGTCAGGGCTTTTACTCCTGCCACTTTGGCTCGAGATGGAAGCATTTAACACAGTAGTGCTGCTAGGAATAAGCTGAGTTTCCTTACTAACATAATAAAACACAGACCATCCTAAGTGGATGTGGGAGTTGCATTCCAAAACTTGCACTTCAAGTGACCAGAGCTTAATGGAAAATTTTGAAGAGATTCTGTTAAAAATGAATTTTCCTTCTATATATCGTACACTCTCTTTTACGCTTTCCCTGCTCCCTCCTTTTTTTCCTTACTGGCACAAAAACAGGCTCTTTGTTTTGACAGAGCTAATCTGCTCATGCTTTCATACAGGCCCTCAGGCTTCCCACCTGTGGAAAGATCCATGGGAACCAAAAAACTGCAGAGTGGGTGCCACATGCTCACCTCAAAGGGAAGAAATCAGTGGCCTTGCAGAGCTATGGACTGTAAACATTGCGGTTCCCAAGGACCCATAGAGAACAAGAACTATGAATCCTGTGTGTAACCTCCAGCCACAGCTTTTCCTTCCGCATTACCTTCTGGGCTTTCCCTCTCCTGTCAGCTGGGCTTCTTCAGGGGATGTGTTACTTGGGCTGCTTTGCTGCAGCTGTGCCACCTCTTTTTTCCCAAAGACTGAAGGGCACACTCAGCACTGACAATTTCTACCCGCAAAGCTTCTCTGGTGAGAATGGTTTAAAGTAGCTTGTGGACACTGCCAATTTTGATGGCAAGCTTCATAACAAACAGGTACAACTCTGAGATCTTTTTGCTGCTTCCGCAGGGAGGCCAGGGAAGATTTTATGGAATGAAAAGTGGTGGAGAGAGAGAATAAATGGTTTTGTGGCTCCATCAGGCATCGCATTCAAGATGGCTGACATGGGGCCCTGAGCTGCTCCATAGAGTCTCTATCTAGCCAAAAAAAAAAAAAAAAGAAGCAAAGTCAAATTTGGATGTATAGGATTTTGTATACAAGACGAAGCCAAGAATTTATTTTAACATCTTTGCCACTGGGCATCACCCACGAATGATCAGGAAAATAACCTGAGGGAGGATTTGCTCATGCTCCTGGCCAGTATTTCTCTTTCAAGACTGCTGATTCACATCAGAGCTGTCTTTGTATCTAGCCAAGTAAATGACTGTGCCCAAACCAACACACTGAAAGGTATGTCATGAAGGAGAATGAATCTTGGCTCTGTCTGCTCATATCATCTCATCCCACCTCACCCAGAATTACGTCACTCTGACTTTGTAACATCCATATGCCTTCCTCTGGCTCCCAGGCCAGGGTGATACGTTTTGGAGTTGCTATGTCTAGTACAGGAAATTTTAATTTATAGTATTTCAATTCAGGAAGCTTGAATTTCATGTTTATTTGCGTCCTGAAAGTGTCTGGATCCTTCAAAACCTTGAAGTATAGAAGTGCAAAAGAAAGGATGATGACAGTTTTGAATCTTGGCTCCTGTGTTGTCAGGAGGAAAATCCCAATCCTTTTTTACTGAGCCAGCATTTCATCTGCTGTACTTTCAGGCTCTGTGAAGTGTTTTGCAATTGAGATCTTGCACTCGAGAAGATTAAAGAGCTGTGGTAGTGTGCAGGGCATCTTTTATCCAAAGCTTTCTGCATATGAAGGAGTCAGCTAAGCCAAACTGACCAGAGACTGGAAATGAGATCTCTGTCTCCAGGCTGAGTCCTATATCACTATCAAACTGTGACCCTCACCCTCTCACTCTGGTCTATTGAATCTTGAATGGGACCACAGCAGCACCACCGTTGTTACAAGGCAGCCCTGCATGGGAGAGGAGGACATCACTCTTGGGGTGTCAGTCAGGTTTATGCTTGCCAATGGCCACACAGTCTTGAGAACATGCAGACCAAAAGCAGAGGTGCCTGAGGAAATGTAAAGTCAGGAACTAAGTATCCAACGTGAAAAAAGTAATCCTCACTGGAGTCAGAACAACCAAGCTAGGATGGCAGTTTTGCATTTGGGTGTTTGAATCCTGCCTAAGTCATGCTTTTTGTGCCTACATCTTTTTATGGGTCTTGGCCAGGACCACACAGGAAGACATAAAACCAGGAACAGAGTGGTTTTTTTAATTTTTCATTTTAAGTAACTAGGTCTTACGCCACTTCTTCCAAGTCCTATTTTTAACAGTTATCTTTGATAAAGAGCAAACAGGGAGACATCTGCAATGAAATGTGCGGTCAATGTGGGACAGGCTGGGAGGTGGCATGCTCAGTGAGCCTGACTCTGCAGAAACAAGATTTTGACTCTTGGTTTGTAAAGGGAGCAAGAAGAGGAAGAAAGCTGTTCTCTAAGTAGTGGTCTCCTATCTGCTTTTTCCCTTGCTCACTTTCTTTCAAAGTCCATTTGGAGACAGCAACTTTTTAAATGCTCTGCAGCCACCTAGAGGAAAAGTATGCTTGACTGAAGTTAGTTTTCTATGTGTTAAGCCAGGGAGTGGGGCGTGCAGAGTTTAAGAATCTGAGTTTCTAAACTAGCCAGCCTGTTTATTATTATATCACAAGACCTCCTTGGAAATATATACAATGAATCATCATCAAAAGCTGAAGATAGCTTCAGTTTATGCTTACATTTAGGAAGTATTTCCTGCTTCGTGTTCTCATTGTGCTTGTTATTAGAGATGACATATTTTTATGACAGATAGCATAGCAGAGCCACAATATATTTTGTCAGTAGACAGGAGATGACCTGTTTTAAATTTTTATTGTAGATTTAAATCTTGCTTTATTTTATATGTCTCTCTCATGATTATGGCAATATGCTATATTGGTGTATCTACATGGTTTATATTTCTGTAGGGCCATGACTTCAAAAGCTTTCAATATTTTTTGAGGTTCTATCTAGGACATTTATAAGCTCCTGAGAAACCTCTGGCTTTTCTCAGATGAGGACTGTCTTACAGAATATGCTAATGGGCTCTCTGTCTACTAGAGTGAAAGCTGATGTATTCATATGTGATTAATTTAGTCTATGCCATATTCATTTGCACTGCATGAATCATAATAGCAAAGTTTAACTGATGATTGAAAATACCACCCGAATGGTATAAAGCTAGATATTAAAACATGTCTGTCTTTTTGAAATTGAATTGGGATGACTGGGTTTTCCTCTCTCTAGATAAGATAATGACAGTTCAAACTCCATTTGTGCCTGAAGAACTGGAGACGGGGAGGAATCTTCTTTAAAAATCAAGTCTAGACATGGAGAAAAAGATAAAATTTTATGTCAATTACTTGATGCAAAAACTCAAAACGGTGATGGATTTTTCCACAGTAGCTATGCTAGAGGACACTGAAAATTCCATTATGATGGAGTGTCTCTGTTGTATGTCAAATTCACATTAGCAGCACAAGTGCTAAGCTAAGCATGTGCACACACAATTAATATAAATGTGAAATACTAGTGTGGATATTGAGAAGGTCCACTAAGACATCCTCCATTTCTTTTCCTTTCATTAGAAGGACTTGATATACATGTGGTCAGCAAAGTAGCTTGAATAATGCTGTGTCATGTCAGAACAGGATCTGTAATAAAGAATATTATTGACTTAAGAAATTAAAAATGGAAAATTATTAAATTTTTCTAAGTTATGGCTTCTGACAGGAAATGATGGGGCTCTAGAAACATGAAGTAGGTTGATTAGGCCAAAACACTCTGCCACAGAAAATCAGTCATGAGCCTGTAGGCCACTGGGCCTGTGAAAGTTGAGATTTTTGGTAGAAAATCCCTTAGGAGGTGACTTTCTTTCTGAACATTAAACCCTTATAGCACCTAGAGGATTTTTTCACCAGAGAGCTTTTCATAAATGCATGATAAGCCATATCAGGTAGCATAAGACATACTGCTGCTGTAATTTTTACCAGTTATGTGATGGATATTTGCAAGTGGATAACAGTAGATATTGTTTAACTGAAGAAATACATATCTTGAGAAACCAGGTTCTAGCTTTTGAACTTCCTTGTCAAGTTTATGACCTGATAACACCTAATTTGCCTCTGTATTGTTTTGTCAGTCCAATCTTTTTATTGCAAATGCCCTCTTTATAATGAGTTCAGAAACTCCGTCTGTTCTCAAGCAGAGTTGTTATGGTTCTTGTATTTTCCAGCCAGATACACAAACTGCAGATCATACAACATACAGGCAGTCAAATCCTTTTTGCATTAATCTCACCAAAGAGGGTGGAACAGATTTTATGTATACTGCTCAAGTAAGCAAGTAAAAGAGAACATTTTTTGATGGGTGCATTTCAGTGTGATACTGGGCAGTAGTTTGAAATGGGTTAAGAAATTTAGGCTGTACGTCCTCTTCATTCCAATAATTCAATATATAAAGTTGTATGTAATGTGCACAGAGAAGTGTTTTTTAACTGTTTCACTTCAAGATATATGCTACATGTGAACTCAAACTCAAATCACTTGAGTTCTTATGCATACAGATATTTATTTCAAATGCTGGGGCTTTAAAGGTTAAACTTTCTGAAAGTGAGTGCAAGGGGTCAACTCTTCTAGGAATGTGGGTTGCATTTCTGTATTCTGTTGGAATTTCTTGAGCAAAAATCCAGTCTCTCCAAAGGTGGCAATTCAGACACTCAACTGTGCTTTAACCTTCAGCTCTAGGAAATAGTCTGAATCATACCAGATGCTTGTTGGAGCCCAGCATGGGACTTCATTCTCTTCCTCAGTCATGGTTAAGCTATTTCCTCATGGAGGGATTTTAGCCAACTTTTCCATTCTCAGGACCAGAAAGAACATTTAATGCCACAGGTGCCTGTATGGATCCAAGCACAAGATACAAAATTTCTACTTGACACATCAGTAGTAAAATTGTCATGAAGAAAGAAGTAGGAGAGTGCTGTTTTGTTCTTTATTTGATTCTTCCTCCTTCCCTCCTTTTTAGTGCTTTTACCACTGCTACTACATATTCAGAGAGATTATAAATAGGTGTCAGGGTAGTGCTATCCTGAGAAGTTTCATTTTATGCAGTTTTAGAAAACATTTGAGAATGGTTCATTTTACCATATTCTTGTAGAGAATGTTGGTGAAGGCAATAAAACGTAATTCTGGCACAGCATGTTCTTTATATAAAGGTTAAAAATACACATAGAACACTCCTTTTGGCTTTATCCAAAGGCTTTTGGATAATGCCTTCAGCAGCATGTAGTATAGGCTTGTGGTTATATTGTGCAGCACTGTATGCTTTTTCAGAGGCCTACATGGACCTTCATTTATTTAGTGTCTGTAAAATACCGGTTTTGCTTACCCTTTGTGAGGAAAGTATGGGTTCTGAAGTTTTTAGAAGAGCTGGATATACAAAGAAATCAAAATTGAATTGATGTCTGTCTCTGCTATGTTGAAAATTACCAGCAGTAATTACCACTTCCATTTAAAGCATCCTTTTCCTAAGCTGACTGAACTCCAAATAACTGCTCTGGGAGGGTGCCTTTACAAGGCAGGGATGGATGTGGGTATCTTTTGTGATTCTGTTTAATTATCTCTGAGTGCCAAATCTATACCTGGAGAAGGGACGAGGGCACTCAGAGTTAAATTAGGACTTTTTGATGTGTGTGTGATGTGACTGCTTTGCCCTAGAAATCTTACCTCACATGCAGCTCTTGCCCTTTGGTGGAGTTGCATATTTTATAATTTTTGCTTGGCTCCACGTGGCCATACAGTCCATGGTTGACTCAAAGTTGTACAAAAATCAGGGATCAGGATGAAATCTGAATGTGTAATTCAAATGCCTACTACTGCAAACTCCTCCTCTGCAGTCTGCCCAAAACAGCTGTGTTATAATTTAAGCGATGTTGCCATTGTTATGATGTGTAGGAAAAACACAAGAGAGAGTGCAGGTATAATTACCTGGTCTTGAAAGAAATGATCCTTGAAAATGAATCCTTCTGCTGCATGAAACAGTCTGTTCCTCAGGCAAGTGCTTTGAACAAATACTCGGTAGATGTAAGGGCTTCTGTGTTTTCAGCAGCCTCCAAAATTATCTTCCTCATGAATTATTTTCTGCTTTTAGATTAATGTTAGTAAATTCTGGAGAAAGATGGAATGATCTCAAGCCTCTGATCTCAAGCCTTAAAGTCATAAGAAGTCTCCAGCTCCAGCTCTCCATACAACGTTTCAATACTTCAGTAAAATTAAACATGTAAATACGCACTAGAGAGAGCTCACAATAGCTACAGCATGAGCCTTTCCATTATACATCAGAATATGGCTCATCTTCTCACCTTGTGAAACGACTTTTCTAGCTGTGGTCATAAATAATGGCAACTCATTGAAACTTTGTAAGAACAGCCCAAACTTTCTTTACTGACAGAAGCCACTGGCTTTTACTTTTCTTATAAAGAAAGAGAAAGGAGGATCAGGAAAAATGAATTCTGAGAGTTGCTGCTGAATTGTGAGCACTCCAGTGTGATTCTTGGAATCCAAACTGGCTGTCATGTAGAGTATGGCTACATTCATAACCAGTGCTAAATGAGGCCAAGCTTGTACTAAAACTCTGATTCATCATACCCAATAACAAGTTATCCCAAGAAGTCTCTCTCTCTCAGGATGGTGGGACTGGAAATTAATCCTCCTCTCTAGACAGATGACTATATAGGCTTTGGAGATTGCAAGTGTACAGCTTTTCCCAGGTATAGAGAGGGCAAAATCCTTCATTGCTTGATGCACCTTCACATTTTTGTAAAGTCTGTTGAGACCTGCTGGTAGAAAGAGGCAGGTGTTGGTGTTTTCCATCTGCATAGAGACACTTCTTGAAGGTACCAAAAGGTATGAAAAAAATGCACTGAATCACACTCCCGTTGTGAAAGGTGAAGAAAAAAAAAAAAAGCAAAAATAAATAGTCCCTCCTAAAATGGCTGGTTCTGGTTTGGAGTTGTGTGTACGCAGAGGAAAAGGAACTGCTTATGTTCAGCAGGTGAACATTTGCAATTTCAGTCCCACGTGGTATGGGCTGAGCCTGTAGGCTTTGTTGCTGTGATTTTTTTTCTTCTCCTTTTTAATGGTGCATGTAGCACAGGACTCGGTTCTTTGCCCTTTGTGGGATTTGGAGACTTTCCCAGGTTTAATGTGAAAAAGAGCTGTTGCTGAAGTAGTGTCCTCATCTAGCTCACTTTGAAGATGTGGCAGCAGAGCATGTGTGTGTATGTATGTTTGTCTCCTTCAAGGGTGTGTCCAGTAGCTGCTGGATGCCTTCATTTCATGGATTTCCCCTTGCAACAGTTTGGGATTATACACCCCCAGTTACTATCCTGCAGATAGCAGAGACAGCATCAAAAGGTATCACAGGGAGGATCCTGGTACCAGCTGAGGACTGAGAGATTGGCTCTGCTCCAGTGCTTATTCGAAGCAGAGACTCCAGATAAAGGGCACCACCACAGCCGAGTATTTTTTAGAAATGTAAATATGTCCTTAAAAGAAATGTTGTTTTCTTTTGGATCACAAGACCATTGCATGTCTATATGATTTCACTGAGGGCAGAGCTACGTCTGCCTGAGGTATCTTCTGTGTATTTCCATAGCTGGTAAAATGGCTTCATTTTATAGGTAACTTGCATTGCAGTCTTCCTGTGGGACTATTTCTATATAACTGTAATGTTTTGATGTTTAAGCTTTTCATATGTCTTTATAATTCATTTAAACACATGTTTTGCTCTTGGTAAAGAATCACATACCTTGGACGATGCTTCATTAGGGTGCAGTGTGGTAACTTGTCAGTACCACTTCATTATTGGCATAATTCCAAAATTTTGCTAAAAGTATATTTTTCTGTTGTCCATTCAGATTATAGTATAGATAAGCCTCTGCATGCATGCAGTTAGTGTCACTGAGTCTATTTCTCAGATTCAAAGGAGGAATAATGCGGAGGCAGAATGTGAGGTAGTAGCTAAGTCATTAAATGTATCACTCACTGAATAGCAAAGATTTTTGCAAAGGAAAGGGTTAGAACAGCACACAAGAATCAGTTTTTAAATTTACCTAGTAAAGCATCCCATAATAGCCCTCTAATACAACAATAACTGTGAGGGATGTAATTAAATCCAAGAAGTAAACACACTTTGAAAAAAATACAGACCCGAAGACAAAACTTGCCCATGGGCCATTGGCAGCACCCTTCACTAACCAGCCCCCAGAGGCTGGACATCTTTTGCTTCCATGTCCTTTCCCAGAACTGCTCTTTGGCTGTCGTGGTGTCCCTGCTGATTTCAGAAGTAGTATAAAATGTCCCCTCTCACCCGACTGCCAATCCATCTAAGTACAATTAATATTAATGCATTAAACTTGACAGCAAGGAATTACATTAAGGGGGGAGGGGGAAATAAAGGTTTTATTTTGATTGACTAAGCTTGGCAGTTTTGCATATAGTTGCCTTCATGCTCATTCTTCATTTAAACTTAATCAATTAATTAATTAAAACTTACAAATAATTAGCAATTGTAATTCATTACTAAAACTGCCACAATCTTATGATTGCTCCTCAGCCAAGCCTAGGGCTTGAGCCCAGCAGCTGTCACCAGGATGAAACACTTCAGGGAAATAAAAATTACACAAGTAATTAGGCATGTAATGAATCAGAGGATTGTTTATGTTGCACGTGGCATGCTGCCTTCTGTAGTGGACACCTGATGCTGAACACTGAAGCAAATGCTGCTGAGCCCATCCAAAGTGAAGATCTTTCACTCTGGAGCCTGTCTGGATGATAGAATGGTTTGGGTTGGAAGTGACCTTAAAGATCACCCAGTTCCAACCCCCCTGCCATGGGCAGAGACACCTTCCACGACACCAGGTTGCTCAGAGCCCCACCCAACCTGGCCTTGAATGTTTACAGGCATGAGGCATCCACAACAGCCTGTTCCAGTGTGTCACCACCCTCAGAGTACAGAATTTCTTCCTAACATCTGTCGAAAGCTGCTTTCTTAAAGTCTGAAATGGTCCAAGGCTATTTCATTGCCAGGGGTTAATGGTGTAGTGTCGCTCACATGTGTGTAGGGACCACCCTCAGAGACCGTGGCTGTCCTCCTGCAGACTGGAACGAGTGTCCTGGCCACCCTCATCCGCCCGACCATGCCAGGCTTTGCTAGGGTGAGTGCTAGCCTTGCCATGGACATGTTCATGATTAAAAAGACTGGGAGACTAATGGTGAGCCTGGAGATTTCCTGACCTGATGCAACACCTGAGGTAACTGTAGGTGCATTGACTCATTACAGGAGGTGGCATTGCCCTCAGACTAATGGTAAAAAAAAGTGTATTTATGCTCTAAAATGCAGAGGAAGTACCTCAGGTTTAGGATTTTATAATTTGTAAGGTAAGAAGTCACTGAATATGTAGCCAGCCTGGCATCGGCAAGCATCCCTGAACACCATTGGCATTACTAAGAACTAAATATAGGTGGAGAGCAGTAAAATGTGATTGGTAGAGGAGGTTAGCACAGAAACAAAAAGATGATGGAATGGTATTTTGGTAACTGACTCGAGGGAGATTATTACAGGCTCTCTTTGAGATAATCTGCTGCAGTAGGAAACAAGCATTTTCTTCACTGTAAAATGAGACATACACATCCTAAATGGCATGGAGTAGATGGAGCAGTGCCTGCTTCAGAGATGCTAGCAAGAGATCACAAACATGTTTTGGCCAAAAGAAACATTGTAAAGTTATTTAATGTATCACATAAAAAGGTGTCCCTTTTTGCTTAGATAAGGTCTTTATCAGCTAACATCATCAAATAGCACCAAGGATGTTGTACTAATCTGTTCCTTGTAGCCTATCAGCTGTGATACCTGTACAGCAACATCTGTTACTGGGAAAGATGTAAAGGGACCTACCGCAGAACTAAAGTGAAATAAAGTTACATTGTCCCTACAAAGTAACGTTATTTCAAATTGAAACCACTGGTCTGTAAATACGAACATGTTATATACTTGATCCAAAGCAATTCTGTTTGTCCACAGTACATATATATTGGTAAATGCAGGACAGGTAACTTTTTTACATCAGCACTTATGTTGCTTATTCGTCACAGTAAATTTTTAGGTGATATCGTGTTGGGGCTCCATTGAGAGTACAGTGATTAAAAGCTCATGGAAATGTCAAGCAGAACTGTCAGGTTGAACCATATGAATGGTCATCAAAATTGCAAGCAACTCTGGCGAAGAGAGATGCTCCTCTTTAAGGGGCACTATTAGATATGCAGAAACAAGCGTGTCTGCGTTTGAAGGACCACTGATCACCCTTCTGAGTTTTGAATAAAGGTTTCCCAATGACTCTAAAGCATTGTGTGGGCATTAGGACTCCTGATTACTTTGACTGAGGTGCTTGCATCTTTTCCAATCTATTACACATTCATCCACAGGGAAAGTTTCTGGAAAATTAAGCCTATATCTATGCTTTTCCTATAGAAAATGGAATCTTTGGTCCACAGCAAGAACAATTAACATGGACAGCTTGTCTTTTACTTCAACTCTTGGTCTTTCTGAAGCATTTGTGCCTCTCACAAATGTTGTCCTGTCCTCTCAGGAATGGAGAAGTCCCTGAATGTGCATAGAGCAGGGGGCTCTTGCCCATTGACAGAGAAGGTGCATGCACAGAGCACCCTCGGTGGAAAGCAGAGGAACAGAGGGCTGAGTCTGTCTGCCCCGCACCTTGTCCCTGCCTTCTAATGATTCCACTTGGAGCAGCCGATATTCAACATTTCTAAATTTGCATGGCTGTGTTTGCAGAAGCATCTAAGTATTTTGTGTATGCAGAAACTGCTGACTGCAAATCTGACGGCTCTTGCCAGTTATGTTTTAGCTCAGTGCCAAATGGGCACATGTTTTGGATGAGCTAACTTGAAATATAGTGGTGACATACTCAGTAGCGGTTTCACTAAGGGCCAAGTTAGTAGCTTTGCTTCTTGCCAGGTTTTGTGTCAATTCCATCTTATGCAATGGAAGAAGATGGTGATATTAACAAGTGCCTGGGGGATTTCCTAGCCTGAGGACTGCTCAGTATCATCCCTGCTCCTTTGGAGTCTCTCAAAGTCAGGTATTTAATAGTGATGTTGCTGAGAAAACAGGCATATAGCTTTTCTGGGTCCTTCAACGGAGGGCAAGGCTTGAGGTAGCCTGGAGAGAAGGCATGATTTCTCATGGAATGCCATGTGCTCTTTACCTGCAGAAGTCATCGACTTAACACTGCTTAACACTATTAATGATAAAATTATTAATTTATTACCTTCCAAGGAATAAGAAAGAAGTCTTCATCTTGTGTTGACACAAAATCATTGCAAAAATGGAGTTTGCTTTCTCCCACTGTGGTCTTGGTCCTCTCTGCCTGATGTTTCTTGGGTCTTCTTCTCATCTCCCTGTTTCTGCATGGTCCTCTCCCTGGTGTTCTTGAGACTTCTGTGCATCAGAGCTGCATATCAAAAAAAGAGATGAGTCCTTGGGATGTGACAGCAGAAACGTGTTTAACTTTCTTGCTGTTTAGCCCGTGTTTCTGTGGTATTGAACCCCACCAGACTGGAAACCAAACCTCAGACAGATATCTGCCAAAGCTTTCCTTGCTTATTTATTCTGGGGCTTTGTTCTGCAGGTCCTGTGTGACAGACATGTGTGAGTGCCCGGTCCATAAAAACTGCTACTGCGAGTCATTCCTGGCGTACACCCGAGCCTGTCTGCGGGAAGGGCTGAAAGTCCAGTGGGTACCAGAGCAGAACTGTGCAGGTAAGCATTTTGGGACTCCTCTTTTGAAGGCCAGTGCAGAGGCTAATAGGCTACTATCCTTTTACTGGTGAAGGAGGATCAAAAATGAACTAGTTAGAAAGGACTGGGATTGCACCAGCAGGGAAGGTGCATTATGAGTTGTGGTGAAAGACATTACCAGGGAAGATTTTCAACCACCAAACATTAGAAATGTTTATTTCACTGCAAAACTTTTCATCTCTAATGCCACCTATCTTAATTTTATATACTTCTAGGAAGAATATATGCCTTTTTCTTTCAGGATATGTAAACAGATAATTAAAGACAATGTTTAAACTCCTTTGATATCCTGTTAAAGCACAGTTCCAGAGACAATTTGTGTATCTGACTGCAAGGAGGTTCAACAAGGGAAAAAGAGAGACTGTGTTTAATGGGAATATTAAAATGCAAACCTACATTAATTTTGGTACTTGGACCAGATTTCCTATGTGATTAGGACTTCATTAATTGCAAGTAATTGTGACTAATTGTTTCCATGAAAAGTGGTCGTCTGTGGTCATGGGCACTTGAAGTAAAAGACTATATTGCGGATTAATATTTCCCTTGATGATGATCTCATGAATTTAGGACATTCTATAACAGCATTGGTCTGCCTGGAAATGTAAACCAATTGACAGTAGTTGGGAAAAAAAAACTGAGAGAAGGATGCTCACTGCTAGTCAAAGAGTTATTACTGTGGTCCATTTTGGTGATTGTGTGTGGCTCAGGGTCTACTCTTTCAACTATGATTTCCTTTTCTGTTGAAGGCACTAGAGCAGAGATGGGTGAATGACAGAGCAAATTGCATTTGATTGACTATTCCCAAAAGGCTCGTTTTTTTAATTTGGGTTTTTTTTTTTCTTACAAGGAAACAGAACAATCTAAACAGGCTGTCACTAAGTGAAAGCCCTGTTCAAGGAATGTGTTTTCAGACAGCACTAATAACATATGTAATTTTAACCTATTGATCTGGTGGCAGATCCATGCAGAACGTGAAGGAAGCATCTTGACTTTGTTTTGTTATGTTGTTTTTTTTGACCAAAGCACTTCAAACTGAGACCTCGCTGTGGCAGATGCTGTAAAAAGAATAAAAAATTCCAGTCCCTGCCTTAAGGAGTTTACACAAGTGTTGGCATATCACGACTTAACTAATTGAGACTTCTTTTCACATTTTTTTCTGGCATTTTACCAAAGACAAGAAAAGTTTCTAAGGCAAAAACAGTCCTTGAGACAACATTATGAAGGAATTTAAACACACATTTGCCATTAAAGTTAATGAAAGAAGTGTTTAAAGCCACCCAAGATTTTTAATCTCAGTGCAGACTTCTGGAGGGAAAGGGGAAATCTCGTTAAGCAGAAAATATAGATAAAGCTGCATATAGTCAAGTACCTTCAAAACACTTACTTAGGCATGCAATGTCAAATAAGTAGCACCATCTTCTACAGTACGTCATATGGAAGCATTAAAGTGCATCCACTGCACTCCATGTTACCAGTGGCCAGCATCAAGACTGTAATCTTTAACTTATCTTTTTCTTGCCCAAATTTGTAGTTACACTTATTGTATCCTAAGTATGGATAAAAGTTCCTGGGTATGAAACAATGTATCTGTAATAAAACTTTATCATTCTGTGACTTTCATTTCCTGCTTGACATTTCATAGCTGGTGGTATACTTGGAAGAGCTGTGTTCTGATGAAAATGGAGTATACTTACTAGTAAAGTCAAGTTTTAATTATTCTTTTGTGTGTTATAGAAGCGTATCTTGTGTGGTTGCCAGTTCCTCTACCCTGACTGCTCATTTTTATAATCTTTAGAAAGTTTGTGTTATCTGGAGGGCCAGCCAAGCGGGATGCTCAGGATGCTGAATTTCATGTCCTGTTCACTACTTGCTCCTCCTCCTCCCCCAGGGTGGCAATGTATCCTACTCTAAGTCCTCTGCGAAATACTGCTGCTCAAGATTTGCTGTCCTTTGAGGATGGCTTGGTAAGGGGAATGCTAGCTGTCCTTTAACTGGAGGAGTGAAGAGGAGAAACTAGTAAGTAAGGAAAATGGTTAAGGTAGGAAAGGGTTGGTGAGATTGCACAGGAACTGTAGAGGATTTGGAAAGGAGTATGGGTTTCCATAGGAAGTAGTGTGGAGTGAGACCTGTTAGGATGGGCACAGGAAGAAATATGATGCGTGAAGGACAAGAAAAAAAATCCAGGAGAGAGAGCGTGAGGGAAAGAAGAATAAGAGAAAGTAATGCATGCAAGAGGGAAAAGAAAGGATACAAATGGAAGGAAGAAGTTTGAAAAGGAAAAGAGATAGAAAAAAGTGGGGGGGGGTTAAACCCAAGGAAGGCTAAGCAAGCAGTTTTTAAAGGTCAATTAAGTAAACTGAAGGGGTGAAAGACCTTGTTCCATAGTAATATAACATTGAATTTCTGAGTGCACTGAGAAAGAAAATTCAGGGATGGCAGATGACAATAACTCCCTGCCATGGGCATGATGACACAGGCAAGAAGAAAAAGCAGACGTGAAAATAGTGCAAAGTGCACTTGGTAGTACTGATGTGCTGACATGCCCCAACAGCCTCATAAAAACAGAACAATTTTCTCTTTTCCCTATGCAACTGGTTGTACAAGTGGAGAATGAGTGTATATCTAATTTCAGCTCTTCTCTCCTGGGTCCCATCTTCTTCACTGTGGAATTTTCTGGCCAAAGTCATTCTTTTTCATGGTTATATGTTACTTTTCTTTAATCGCTTTATTCTTTGTGAGCATGTATCAGAAGGCTATTCTGACTTTTCAGGGGAAGCTCATTAAAAATGGGAAGTTGAAAAGATTAACACAAGTGTATCCTTAGAAGGTCAGTGCCCAGATCTGTTGCCTTCAACTATGTTAAAAGGAGACGTTATGAATTGCACCGTGAATGACATTCAGTTTGAAAGTCCTACAAAACACCTTGAAAGCCCAAACTGTGCAACACCAACAGAAGCAGGATGATTAACTGATGCAGAAATACTAGCTAAGAAATTTCTTTGGAATGAGGTTTACTGGACAACATATACCAAGGGAATCCTTCAGCAGTCCCATGTTAGGTATTTTGGCTTTTGTTGTTGGGGAGAGTTCCTCCTAAATAATTACGGCCATGTCTACAAAGACAGACGTGAACAGATACAAGTCTTCTCTGTGAAACTGCCAAACTGGCTGGAATAAACCAGCTTTCATCTGAAAGCTGTATAGCCTTATTAGTTAGGATTTATTAGCTCAGGCATAGTGCTGTATTTATGTGACTATATAGCTTCTAGACTGGAGCTGGCTATCATCCTGCCAGCTCAGAAAGTGGTCTGAGGAAAACTCACATCACTTATGCCAAACACATGTTCTTGAAGAAGAGTGGAAAAATCCTGGTGGGACTGGTAATGTTGCAAAATGTAGTATTATTAGTAACTTTTATACTTTGGTGTTGGGTTTTTGATTATTTTTTTTTTTGCTGCTGCACTAAGGAAGTTACTACTAACAGAGCTTAGTTCTTTGAGAGGAATTTGCCTTAAAACATGGGTGCAAATGCATCACTCCTGTTTTTCATGTTTACATGGTAGTGATTCATTTCAGCAGTCCCTTGGAAGCCTCCTGCAGAATGTCTTTATTTTTACTTTTTAAACTGTTGATGAAGTGGAATGTTCTGGATCAATCATACCACAACTGAAGCACTCAGCAATAAAAGCCATCCAGGGGAAGAGCAGCCATTGTCCTTTTCTGATGTTTCCCTTGACAGCAAGTTAATAATGGCATTATAGACTGCCTACAGCAGAAAATAAACTCAACATATCTTCTACATGGCATCATTTGAAGGAGAAGAAGGTATTTTGAAATGCCACATCCATGTTTGGTAGAGCAGAACTGGGGAGTACGTCCAGATACTACGACAGTCGAGGGCAGACTGTATAGATTCTCATTTTCTCTGGGACAGAGGTGAGGGAGTGGAAAGGACACCTTGGTCAACTTTCCTCGAACCCACCAACTGAGGCATCAAACAGAGCTCAGCGGGAAAGAATGGGTAGGCTGGCTGCTGCTGCAGTAAAGCTTTGTGCAAAGAAACCTGTGCAGCCTAAGAACTAAAGCTTGCAAGTCTTTCTGTATGGAAACTGTGTGTACAAAAGCCTAACTTTTCAGTTTGTGGTGGGTCAGTTAGGGAGCCTTTGAAGGGCAACCCATTTTCAGAGAGGAGGGACAGAAGCTTCTAGTAAACAGCTGTCTTAAGATAATTCACATTGTGTGCAGATGATCACTATCTATCTTCAAACATCATGGTTTACTTTTCTAGACAAAACATTTTTTGCAAATCTCCTGGGAACTTTGCACATTTTTGTTTCTCTTCTTATAGAGAAGAGATTCAATCTTTATCCTTAACACACCATGCAAGTGCAGCTTGTTGTGAATCTAACATTTTACTGTACGCTTAATATTACTTGCATGTCTTCCCCACCTTCTAAGTGTCCTATTTAATTTTAATTTCATTTTAGTTATTCTTTTTGTTTGTTCCTTCTTCCACATGTATCAAAGTTATCATGCAGAGCAAACTAGAAATGAAAGTTCTCAACAGATTAACAGATCTATGCCCACAGAATAAGCCTATCCTGAACATTGATGAAAAAAATTTTTTTTCAACCTATTCTAAAGTGAAGTTCAAGAAAAGATACCTCACAGAGTTTTTAGGTAACTTACTCTGGTGCTTTCTTGTTCTTAAAGCTAGAATATTTTTTGTTTGGTTTTTTTTTTACTAACAACAGCTGTTGATTCTCTGTAACTCCAAGGTAATTTTCTGTTGTACTATCTAATTTTTCCAATTTTTTGTTTGCTTATTTAATATCTGTGTTCTGTGAACTTTGTATGCATTCTTGCCAGAATTCTTTCTTCAGGGCTGATTATCACATATGTGTAAATGCCATAAAATACATATGAAGTAAAACTTGCAAGAAGATGATGCTGTTTCAAAGCTCACTTTGTTACTGGTGAAGAACCCCTTAAATTTATGATGCCTTAGCACTAAGACTTCCCTCCTCTGTGATACGCTCTTATACATATTTAATCCATTTATTTTTGCCTATTTTCTCTTTATGAATAATAACAGTATTGTAATGGCACTATAAGGTCAATCCCGACAACAAAACAGCATTTTTCTGTCCATAACAGAACTATTCTTTAAAAAATCTGGACCTTCAATCTCTCTCAAAATAGAAGAAACCTTCTTGATGCAATTGCCTCTCTGTGTGTAGCAAGAGATGCCTGAGGGCCCTTTACCATCTAGAAACTATTTTATCAATACTAGTTTTTGCCATCAACACATATGTTAGAAAGAGTAACAGACCTTTATCGCTATGAAACCATGTATTATTCTCCATACTAAAAAGGCAGGATATAAAATGTTAAGAGTTTGAATATTGATCGGGGAAGGGGGGGGACGTATAGTGCTTTTAGCTGAGCCTTCAATGGTTTCATATTGGAAATGCATTGACCTGTCAATTACATAAATCAAGGAGTAGATACTGCACTTGTACATTAAGCACAAGAATCCTCAATCTCAGTGGTCCCTTGGTAAAATAGCATAAAGCATGGAAATAATTAATTTTTAAATATTTTTGTTTGTTTGTTTCAGAAATGGTGCTGCTGAACTAACAACATTGTTTTGCTTTGCTGAAATATGCAATATTGAAAGTGTAATCTTAGGAATACAAAGTCTTATGTGTTGAATGACTTTTTTTTCTCCTCACTTTTCTGTAGATGTGGGACAGATAATAACTCTCTGTCCTTGTAAATGTTTCAGGAATCTTTGATAAAAGGCATTGTAGTGAATAAACAATATTAAGCCTTAAATATAAAGCATAGAAAATCTATTTATAGATAGAAACCTTTCCAAAGCTTTCTATACCATCAGATGTGTTAAAATTCTCAAAAATGTCATGTCTGGGGGGAACTTAATACCTTTTTGATTAGGAATTTTACTACCTTTGTGATGTAAAGCAGTGTTGCATTTAATGTAACAGAGTTGATTTACAAGCAATTTTTTTCCTCTACATGACTGTCACACCGAAATGTGCTTTCTGATATTTGCAGTAGAAACCGAGCAAACAGATACGAAACTTTCCTTGTGAGACTCTGCATAATATGCATATTTTGTTCCTTTTAACTGTCTTTCAGCAACCAAGTGTAAGCACGGTGCAGTTTATGATACCTGTGGTCCAGGATGTGTCAAAACTTGTGACAACTGGAATGAGATTGGCCCATGCAACAAGCCCTGTATTGCGGGGTGCCACTGTCCAGCAAATTTAGTCCTTCACAAAGGAAGATGCATCAAGCCAGTCCTGTGCCCACAGCGATGACATCAGTTATCTTCCCACAGACACTAATGTAGGTGTTGGCTGACCCCTCTGATGCTCACAGCTAGTGAAGGACTCCAGCTGTTTGTGTGCAGATTCTGCAAAGCACACGTCTACTCACAGAGTGTAAATATGCTCCTGTGTGTGTATTTATGTGTGTTCATGTATACACACGTGGAATCTAGAAATATACATAAATGTATACTGTGTGTATGTAGATACACAAGTGCCCTAAACATTAAGTACAACCCATATATTTATATATATGTCCACACAAACACAAATATACATTATTTCTATATATCATAGAAGGATTAATTATTATATGTATATTTTTTGCTATAAAGTTTATGTATTATTATTTCTAGGACCGTGATCTGTAAGTCATTGTATAAATAAACCAGGTGTTTTTAATATAATATAGTGGCATGAAAAGATTGGATGATTTTGCTATTGCATAAGTTTGCAATTTCCAAGGAAACTTTTCTAGGGCCATAGCACTGCCAGACTGGATTAGTTTCAGCACAGAACCTGGATTTACAGTTTTATAGGAAACACATTTCTCTGGAGATGGAGGATTTATCTAGGAATATTTCATGTGCACCCTAGAGCTGCATAGTGATTGGTGACAGTGCTTAATCAGGCAGAGAAAGCTGAGGATTGGCTTTTATGCTTTACTGAAATAACGGCAAAATTATTTCCAAAGCTGGTTGGCCAACTGCCAGCATAGAGATATTTCTTTCTGGAATGGCACCAAAGAGTCAGGGGCCAGATTTTCAAAAGTGTTCAATACCCAGCAGCTCACTTTGAAAATTTGACCACTTCCCATTTCATATCCTAATGTCCCATCTCTGTTGTTGTGTTTGGCTGTAGCTGTGAATACACTATAAATAGCTTAAAGAAAATATGCATGTACATATTAGCCCCTTTAACATCTTTGAAACTGATGGGTTTTTTTCATATTCCCCCCCCAAATATTATGCAGAAAGCAAATCTCAATGTGAATTGGAGTGTTTGAGTTCAGTGTGCCTTAAAACATGAAATAATGCTGGATTTAATAAGTCAATTTATCAGCATGGTTTAGAAGAAAGACAAATTCACCCTGCCAGAACAACATTGGAGAATGTCAAATGCTAATTACAGGACTGCAATTTATTTCTTTACTGGTCTTTTGCTTGAGGTTTATGAACATGGGGACTCTGTGAAGTTTGCATGACTTTTGAAGTTTGGGATTTCATTAGAAACTGTTAAAAAAGCCATACAACTTTCTCAAGCCTGAAAGGAGGGGAGGAGGCTATTTTTCTTCCACTGGAAAATCTTTTCTTGAGCCTGATGGAATGGTCTCTGCAGATGACAGAAATCTTTGGGCATCTGATTTAGGTTTATAATGAAGTATTATCCTCCCACACAGCTACTCCCAGTATGCCTTGAATTGGAATTGCTCGTTGTGATGCTTTGAACAAAATGCCACACCACCACAGCATTAAAAAGAGCTGGGCCAGGACTGTTCCATGCACCTTTAGCCAAATCTTAAATAAACTCAGCTTGATCTTTTTTATGTCCCCTTTGTGTTCGTTTTCTCGGAACAAACAAATAACCTGGTTTTGCTCGCAGAGAGGGTTTCATATCTGCATACACAAGTGCACTGGGAAGCAGAGTTGTAAATGTGCAGATTGCATCAGAGCAGGAAACTAGAATAGCTTTATGTGGCTCATGCAATAACTGATGGACAAAGATGAAATTTAGAACAATTGTAATTGGTCCAAGGAATTAACATATAAACTGGCAGTCATTAAAATAATTTAAAGCATTGGTTAGACCAAAGAACATTTCAGTCTGTGAGCTTTCAATGCTGAGATATGGGATCTCAACCACTAAAAAGGTTATTTGCTTAGCTCTAGTTTAGGATAGATTTTCATTACTGATAGGTTTTCATTACTTACTGCTCAGTGTTTCCAAAATAAAAATACAGGCAAAGTGAATTGAATACACGAATGGCATATAGAACTGTCCTTCCTTTTTCTTCTCCTGACTTATGAAGGTGAGTGAAAGGTGAAGGGAAAGCCCTCCATCTTTCTGAGTCCACTGATCACATTCAAGCAATGCTTTAGTGATGCAGGTGAAGAGGTGACTCGTTCTATCTGTAGGACAAACTCTATTTTTACATCTTAAAATGGTTCCATTTGAAACCTGACCTGGAGGTCATGTCAAAATGAGGACTCATTCTTTGGTTTAGCTTTTTCACACCTGTCTAATTAAGGGTATCCCCCTGCGTTTTGCTTTCATGATGTAGACTGAGGAAGAGAGGATAGTGGTTTTACCTCTAGGCTGTCTGATTGTGCCCTTATGGTGCTGTCTGCTTTTTCCTCCAAACTCTGTAGTTTTGAAGGGAAGAGTAAGGGATCATCTGCTCAGTTCACACCCTACAGTCTGAGGTAAAGGAGTTCTACTTTTCTAGAAATTGCCCCCAAATTTTGTCTTGGCACAGGTTTTATATCTGTAGTTACCCTGTGCCCAGCTGAAGCTATTCAGAACAGAACAGTCCCAACTGGGGCTGTCTCACTCCACTCTCCTGTTTGCCTCTCTTCTTTCAGGATATTCAAAAGTTGAAAGTATAGCCCAATAACAGCATTAACCCTAGCCTCATAGAGTTTGGGTTGCAGCCCATCCTCCTTCTTAGTGCAGCATTCTTTCTGATGTCTTGTCTTATGAAATATAACCCCTAGGATGCTAGGGCGCATGAAATATGACCCGTAGATGCTAGAGCTTGAAACTTTCTGCATATCACTGGGGATTTATTTTTGACAAAATTCACTGATAATCCAATTTTAGTATGCTAAATGTGTTTAGTAGGCAATTATGTGATTTTAATAATAGCATAAAGTTGATAATCCATATGGTATATTCACCCTTGTCCTGGTTTGAGTGAGAACAGAACTAATTCTATTCAGTAATTTTACTTTTCAGCTCAGTTGTTTTAATTAACTGCACTGTCTGAAGTTAGCAGCCTGTTCTCACAGACAGTGTCTGCTTCTAGCAGTGAGAACACCTCATGTTTAGAGTTACTACCAAGGCTTGGTATGCAGACCAAGGCCACTGCTGGATCTTGT